>VYZT01026539.1:0-32684 GCA_013400735.1 Pomatostomus ruficeps
AAGGGACCTTAAAGATCACTTAGCACCAACCTATCATCCTTGGGCAGGGACAACTCTCACTAGACCAGACTGCTCTAAGTCTCATCCAGCCTGGCCTTGAATACCTCCAGAGCAGCCACAGCTTTTCTGAACAACCTGTTCCAGTGTCTCATCACCCTCAGAGTAAAAAATTTTTTCCTAATATCTAGTGTCATTTCATGTCCTTTGTGCACACAGACATCTGACCTTTCTTATCCCTGGCCTGATGAGTCGCTTGGTGCCATTTTTTCATTCTGAGGTTTGTGTTGAGGTCCCTGCCTCCTCTTGATCACATGAAACGTTGTCTGTAGCCACTTGTGGCCTCCCTGCCATGCTCCTAGAAGGCTTCATCCCACTGAGCAGCAATGCATACATATCACAGCATAACTGGGACAAATTTTGTTGGAGAAGAATTGTTTTGCACAGTTACATTGCTGACACAGGACCCGCAAATTTACACCGGCTGCACATTTGTAGGAAGTGGACTTATTTCTACATCAGTCTTGCCCTCCTATCCTGGTGACAATAAGACTCCAGCTGGGAGAGCAGGCCATAGGAGAAAATAAGATTAGCTGGCCTGCTTCCCCACCTTGACCACCTACACTGGCATATATTACCACTTAAGTGGTCTGACTTTCAACAGCACGTCAAACTGAGACAACCGGCGGCCTTATGCAGGCTGGCTTTATCTTGCTTGTGGCTGGATACAAAGGTCACTTAGTCCAAGCCATAGTCCATGCCTCAGTGCAAAGAAAAGGTGACATCATTCACAGCAGTGATACCAGTATTTTTCAAAATGAGCAATATGGGACTCAATTACCCTTGCTGAAATTTTGTTGAAGAATCCAGCCTAGGTCAGACAGAAGGCATATGACATTATTTTATCCCAAAGAGATGAAATTTGGCTAAGCTGTAAGTCACTGAAATCCGCAGTGTCTGGTAAATGAGAGGACATGTTTCCAATCCCACTTATAATGTACTGGAAAAACAGTGTGAATGCCAAACGATAGATATTAAAGCTGGGTCAGAAGAGCGTGGCTCAGGACAAGGAAGTTATTTCAGCTTGTGAGTTAAATAAGTAAGGATAATAAACAGAGACTGGCATAAAGGGTTAAAGCTTGTACAGCTGTTTCATCCGGCGTGTATTGAATACAGCTAATATTTTTAGTTGACTTAAATGACTTATATTTATATAAAATAGTGCAATTTTATAAGTTTATAGAAGCAACAAAGAATGTAAAGCAGGCTATGAAAAAGAAAAACCCCCAATCAAAATGAACATTTGTGAAAGGAATAAGGATGCTGGCAGAAATATGGGGCTCAATTTGTAAGTGGAACTTAAGGATCACAATGCCTCCTTTGGCACCTGAGTCCAACATTCAGGTAGGTATGGCTGGTATCTGATGACAAGTCTTCCTCTATTTATGCCGCCAGTAGGACTGGATCTATCAGACTTAGGTAACAGAGAAAATGCAGATGGGAGAGTGACTGCATCCACATTTTTACCTGAGGAGTTTGTGGCTCTTCTATTAATTTGGATTGTGAAATGTCCAGCTTTAAATCATTCCTTCCTGTTGGGCCCTTAGATCACGTCTCTTGGTTCCCCAGAGAATGCCCTTGGCTGTGAGGTCACCTGTAATGGAACTTCCTCTGTCTATCACGTGAATCTATATGACATAATGCAATATTTATTTGGGCCAGTGAATGGATAAAGGCAAGAAAATGACCCTGTAATGTGATTTTTTAGACGCTTGAATGAGATGAATATAAATAAAACCGTCTCCTTAAAAAGGTCATCATTCTGCTTTCATGAATGTGATTCTTCATATCCACCCCTTGCTATTCACTCTGTAGGGAGCCCTTGAGAACTGACCGATTCAGGACTCGGAACTCCATCAGATGGCAGGATGCTTTAACATGACAAAGTTCAACACAGCAGAAAATAAGTCTCTCTGTTCACTTCCCCCTTGAGAAGACTTCCTTTCTTGTTTCCTGTAGCTGGACGTGTGCTCTGCGGGAGAGGGGGTAGGGTGACTACCTGGTGTAAATCCTTCTCTCCACCGGCTGATA
This sequence comes from Pomatostomus ruficeps, assembly GCA_013400735.1. Lineage (NCBI taxonomy): Eukaryota > Metazoa > Chordata > Aves > Passeriformes > Timaliidae > Pomatostomus > Pomatostomus ruficeps. The sequence continues at coordinate 2,089 of VYZT01026539.1, forward strand.
TCTTTAATTAAAATTAACTTTTCAATAGTATATATGAATTGACATATTCCTGACTTCACACTACCTCTCTTTCTTCTAGTCTTCTGGAGACAGACTGGCGAAGCTGCAATGCATCATATTATCTAACACAGTGAATGTGCAACCTTCTTCAAACAAGTCTTTCTCTGTGAGCCTCATATTATGGCAGATACAGGAAATTAAAATTGAAAAGTTTATTGCAGTAACATTCCAACAACGTCTGCTTTTCTAGCAGAAAGCTCAAACAATGTCTGCCTCTGAAGTGCTTCCTGTACCATGTTTTGGACTTGGAGCAGCCTCCCTTCTCATGCAGGCAAAGGACACTAACTGTTCAGTTTAATTCCTTCTAAAGAATCAGGGGAAGGCTGCTAACATGTACCAGTGCAGGCTTACTCATCTTGCAGCTTCACCTTATAGTTCTTCCCTTTAAATCACATTACCAAATTCAGAATAAATCAAAAAGATGTAGGAAAAGAGTTAAGCTCCAGTGCAAGCTCTCTCTGCTTTCATGTACACCATGTTTCTCATCCAACTCCAGCTTATACTACCGAATGTATAACACAGTAGTCTCTGGGTTTTCACTTTTATAATTTCACAGTGGCCAAAGCACTGAAAAATACATCCATCAGCCAAACATTAGCTGCTTTGTTCTTCCCTCTATCTGGCCTTTTTCTTTCATCCTTTCTTTCTCTTTTGACCTTCTGTTACTCATTTCCAATTCTTTGTCCCTCTTTCCAGTATTATAATGCCTTTCCCTTCTTACTAAACTTCAGTTCTACTTCCAGTCACTGTGGAACTTGTTTAGTTTTTCCTTCTTCTTTTGTCATTTCTATTTTTCTCTTTATAGCATGACCTCTCTTCCTTTTGCTGATCCATTAATTTCTCTGGTCAACAAACTACTTTACTACTTTCTCTCTGTAGAGATTCCATTATCATTCTTTTTTTTTTTTTCTGCCCTCTACTATTCCCTCATTTTTTCTTCTTTCTCTTCAGAAGCATTTTTGTTGTCTTAATACTCTTCCAGAGTAGTTCTTTTCTGAACTAGAGAAAGTTTTATTCATTGTCTTGCTTTCTGACAGGCTCAGTTCTCTCACACCTCTCCTTTTTTGACTTCTAAGTCCTTAAAAGCCACAAATATCCTTCTAGGAACTGGAGTAACTTAGTTTGACCAAATAGTGTTGATCAGACACTGGTAAGATAAATGAAGAGTACAGCTGGACTGACCAGAAGCACACAGTTTGCTAACACAGAATTGCCCAAGAAAGTCCACCAGTTTTGAGGATCTCAGGAGCTCTCCAGTGCTGTCAACAGCTTAAAGGGGCAACCTGAGGACTTGTGAAGAGATGGATGTGTAAAAGGCAGGGAAGATGAACCAGGGGAATATTAATTTTATATTATGTTTCTTTATGCCTTTCAGGTCATTAACATTTAGGGTCTGTCAAAGCAGCTTGAGAGAGCCATTTATATTTATTGTTTGAAACTTCTCAAAATTGTGCTAGGAAGAGCATTTTTGGCTCTGTTAGGGTTGTTTCTAACATGGGAGAAAATTCCTCTCAGAACCAAGTTATTATCATAATTTGCTAGCATATGCCTATCATAACGATGTTTTTTTTCTTGGAATCCCTCCAGCAGGTCATTTTGGGAGACCATTTAAGACAGCCTTTCTCTCTACTACATAATGGGAGCATGGGGATTTTGATTACTATTATCCCCTTTTTAACTTTTCAACTGTTATTTTAAAAACTGAGGGTTGGGTTTTTCATTTTTCCAATTCAGTTTTTAGAGTGCAAAATGAAGGTCTGGCACTCCAGGGTGTATGTTAGCTACAGGATAATGTTTGTGGCAGAGAAGTATACAAGGCAAGAAATGGTTTTTGTGGGTGATTAAATACTGAAGTGAAGCTGAGGTATTTGATAACCACAGAAGCTATTTATTGTGTGTATACTCCAGTGCCATGAACATTATTCCTATTATACAACAAGACAAAAGAAGATTCAACAAACCATAACAAGAGAAGGATGAAGGGGTTTTTTGGTTGTTGCTTTTTTGTTTGATGGAAGTTTGAAAGTTCTAATTTATATTCTGCTTTTCCTACACATTTTCTTTCACATTGAAGAGTGGCAGGGGAGGGGATTAAGGCCAAAAGACAGAGATTGGCCTGCAAATGGTGGTAGTAGGGACTGAATAAATATTGTGAGTTATCATGTGTTATCATCAAACAGCAGTGCCCACTGTTTTGCTGGAACTCCAAGAAAAAACATGCTAATAATATTCATAAAAAGCATTTCTTTATGTTGTGAGAAATAAGCTTAGGAAAAGAATCAAGTACTATCAAGTATGAAAAGAACCCAATAATGTGATATTTTAAGAAGATAATGGTAATATGCATCTTCTACATGTTCTATTAATCCTCACAATAGCAGTGAGAGCTCAGGAAATACTGTGAGACCAGGCCCAAAAATGGTACTTAGTTTCTAAGCTGCAATTCTGTTTGCTTGTTCCCTACTTGTTTCCTACTATTTCTGTTGAGTATTTTGGGTTTTTGGGATGGCCCTCAGTGATGTCCTCATGATTCTATTCTCAGAAGGAACTGAAAAATACAATGAGCTTTGAATAAAAAAATCCATCATATGGGAAAACATGCCTGTCTCACTGTCATTACCTAAGAGGTGTCAATTGCTCCTTAAATTACTTGAGTTGTTAAAAAGAGCAGAAACAAAACAATGTGGCTAAAATGACCAACTACCCAGTGGAAACCCTGAGCAGAGGAAATCAGTTGCAGCCAAACCCACCACTGGTCTTTGTTTGTAAATGTTGCTTATTAAACAATTATGAGCAGACAATGTATTTGTGAAGTGCAAACTCTGTTTGCAAATGGCTTGCCCTAGATAAACAAAGCCTGTTTTGTCGAATCATGAGAAATAATTTAACCATCTGTAGTCACCACAACCCTGTGAGTAGCAGCTGTTTTTACACCACTTCAGAACTGGGGAATTCAGAGAGAAAAATATTTTGTATCAATGACAAAATGTGAATTAATGTAACCAATGTTAATCATTATATGATTTTCTTTGCACATCTCCGTACAGGAAATAATACTAATTCCACCGGAATGTTTGTTACTTTAATGAATTAACATTAAAGGGTTTTTAAGGCTGACAACACTTGCTGTCTGCCCATAGACATTCCTTCAGACCGGGCTGTTTCTAAAAGTTTTTTTAAGTCATTAAAATATTATCTGAGCATATTGCTGAGTACTTGCAGCTTTGAAAGGTGCTGGACTGTCATCACAAGCTCACCTAGCAAGGGAGATTAAGGGGGCTTGCACATGCCAGCCACAACACAGCAGCAGTAGCACATGGTCCTGCTGCCCCCACGAAGTCCCTCCCTAACTCTGCTGCCCTGGATCACTGTGAAGGCAGGTTCCATAGCCCTCTGTCCCTTCCTGTTCGTGCCCAGGATATATTTCCTCGGTATCAATATGTTGGTTGTTGCCAGCCAATTTTCCTTTCTTTTACTTATCATCATACGTGGCTTAACAGATCAGTGCTTTCTCCTGTGAGACACAGTACCCTACCAAGCACATCTTATTCGGCTGATTGATAATTTTAAGCACCCTTGAAATGCGTGCCAGTTTTGTTCAAAAAGAAGGTATTTTCTTATTATTGCTTGTGTCCATGTTTTATATTATTTACAGCATCTAAACATCTATATCTGTTGTTGAATTGTATATAAAAAAGTAAAAATGCACTAACAGAAATTTATTTTCATGCCTAATATAGCCATACAAAACAACAGTATGGACTCAATGATTCTTGCCATTGTTTTTCAGGTACAAATTTCCATATGAATTATGGGATAATATTTCAGCTCTCGAGTGGAATGTGAGTACAGCTTTCTTTGCGGTATTCTGTGCTAATGTGCATATTTTAATAAAGTTCCACTTATTCTAAATTATCTTGAATGACTATAGGATATGAAAACGTACTGTTACATTCAGATGTATCATTTAGAAGAGGGTTTTCATTCTCCTATGATGTGACCTAATTTCAAAAAAATTGAGACTGGGAGTTGTGCTCTCTTTGTTTTACACAGCAGATGTTAATGCCATTATCTACTTAATTTGAAAGCTGCACTGATTTCCACTGTTTCTTCCTTTGAGTGTCATTGCTGTATAAAAAAATACTAGCAAAGGTCATTTGCAGTTACACCCAAAATGTTGGCCTGACCTTACAAGCAATAACCTATATTTTTTTTAAAATCATATGAATGTGGATGGATGTAATGTGACTATTGCATAAGGCATAATAGAATAACAGAATTGGGATTGTCATCAGAAAAAAACATCATAGGAAGATTCCTCACTGCCTTATTGTCCCCTGGGGGATGCATATTCTTGAAGGCAAATTGACATGGGGGAAAATAGCACTGGCCCTTATTTTTGCATACTATTTTATTTCAGTAATTTCAAGATCAAACCTGTTCAGTTTGTAAGTCTACTTCAAAATAAACTGTGCTTGCCTCAGGTTTTAGAGATTTAACTGTATTGTGGTCTACATCCAACAGTATTTCCTTTCCAAAACTTAGAAAAGTCTTTGTTGATACTACTTTAATTCTCAGCATTTTTAATCTCAGAAAACTCCTAAAAGTCTACTTGCTGCATCCTTCTTCAAAAATGTATTAATACTTATTTTTTATATTTAATTTCAACAGCCTAAGAATTCAGTTGCCCATTATATGAATTGCGAAATCATACTTTGGCTTGCGGTCTTCACAAGTACCAGAACCATCTAGTATTGGGTTTTATCAGTATTAAATTAAGGAATCTGTAAGAAAAACATGGGAGGTAAAGAGAATTGGTATTGATAATTCAGTGGGTGGCATTCTCTCCTCTAACTGCTACAGATTCAGTGGATCAGAATGCTAATGGAGGGGTGAGCTTTCAGTTAAAAGATTCTTAGGTATGTGATTTAAAATAATTTCCCTACACTTGTCTTGGTAGAAACTCCTCTACACCACTACACAGACATACCTTAACTGTATGAACAAGAAAAAATATGACAGACCATTAAGCAAGTATGATAGAGGGTGCAAATAAAAATTTGGAGAACCAATAAAAACTCCTGCAGCAACATGATCTTGAAGACATTGGTTACTGGATGAACTTATGGGCTGTGTCAGGTGGATGTTGAAAAATTTGCACTATATAACACAGGCCCTGCGGAGATAATATAGACCCCACATTATAATAGGTCGGGTAGAGAGAACTCGACAAATCAGAGGCCTGGACAATCATCAGCTGCATGAAATTTAACAAATACAAGTGCTGGATTCTGCTCCTAGGATGGGACAACCCTAGATGTAAGAACACACTGGGCATGAGGCTGGAGACCAACATCATGGAAAGGAGCCTGGGGACCCTGGTCAATGAAAGCTGAGTATGTGTCAGCAGCGCTCTGGCAGCCAGGAGGGTCAGCCCTGTCCTGGAGGGAATCAGGCACAGCATTGCCACCTGGGCAAGGGGGGGGATTGTCCCGCTCTGCTCTGCACTGGGTCAACCTCACCTTGAGTGCTGAGGGCAGTTTTCGGTGCCACGACATAGGAAGAATATTAAGGAATCAGAGAGCATCCAAAGGAGGGCCACAAAGAGGGTGAAGTTATGAAGTGTGGCTGATGTCACCTGGTTTATTCAACTGGGATGAGACTGAGAGTCTTCTCAGTCCAGAGATTCCTCATGACTAAGATATTTACATGCAGGTACTGATCTCTTCTTTCTGATGCCCAGTGAAAGGACCCAAGGGAACGGACTGAAGCTGTGTCAGGGGAAGTTTAGGTTGGATGTTACAAAGGGGTTCTTCACCCAGAGGGTGGTTGGGCACTGGAACAGCTCCCCAGGGAAGTGGGCCACAACACCAAGCCTGACAGAGTTCAAGACGTGTTTGGACAATGCTCTCAACAAGTGGTATGACTCTTGGGGCTGTTCTGTGCGGGGCCAGGAGCTGGGCTTTGATGATCCCATGAGTGCTTTCCAGCGCAGGATATCCTACGAATATTTTGTGAGAGAATTACTATGCATTTTGCAATGTAGCTAAGAGCTTACAAACACTGGAAAAGAAGGAAAGTATGTGTACTAAATATTATCTGAAATTATTTTTGCCATGTAAACACAATTCACAGTGATGTCAGAGCTGAAAGAAAAAAAATCTGTTGTTAATTGAAGTAATTTCTAATACATGAAAATTGCTTTTATTTTCTCACAGAAACATGTGGTGGGATTTCCTAGAATTGTTTACACTGTAACTTGAAAGTTGCATAAATGCCAGCTAAATTTAAATAGAGGTACAAGCTGACATTAGGAGAGGAGGAGATCATGTGGTGTTTTAAAATACTTGGATTATATGATAAATAAAGGCAAAGAAAGTCAGCTTGTTGTCTCTGAGATGAAAACTGCGTAACTCTACAGCAAGACACATCCCTTCATTTCTCATTTCCATTTATCATCACATTACTGCCCCTACAACAACGCCTTGTTATGACAAATACTTTTGGTGTAATAAGGATCAAACTTTACTTTTGTAATAAAGATCAAGATTACTTTACATCTGCAATTTTTTTTCCTATACATGTTCTTAGTTTTGGTATACATATAAGTAACTAAATATGGAAAATATCTTCCAAGAATATAGCTATCACAAAAAAAATCCAAAATAAACAAAAAATTTAGTAGGCACTTAAGCCATGCAGTCAAGGTTGCTCTTAAGATAATTCTAAAGGTTTGAAAATGTTAGAATGAGAAAACCTTTTCATTATAAAGAGAAGTATTTTTACTAATTTCTCTTGAGAAAATATTACAATAGCCTTTAACACATTCTTGAGAGAAACTTTTCTAGGAACAGCAAATCATAGGGTATCTTTACTGAACAGAAAATAGTACAGCTCCTCTCTTGGCTGTGCAGTTGCAGTCCTGAGTCCAGACATTTTGGCAACCATACAGTATGCAAACAAACATAAACTTTGTAAACACATGATTAGGCAGGACCCTTCTGCAGGATCTCATATTTAGGATGGTCATAAGATACTCAAACAAAGAATTAATGCATTTGTATATACAATCCCCTTAGAGACAGATTATGACATTTTCACAGGTAAACCCTCCAAAAAGGATTCATGATGAAACACTATCCATAGCATTAGGAATATGTACCAAACCCATTCTTAGCAAACATCCAAATGCATCATTTTCAAATAGAGCCACCCTTAGTCTCCATAATACATGTCTACTCTTTGAGACAACAGACTTCTCTCTATCTTACAGACGAAAATGAAAAAAAGGTAGGAGAAATCCTAGTAGTATTGTCTCTATATTAGCACACTACCTTTTTCAAGTTAAAGACTAGAAATTTAAAGAATAGAGAAAAGACCTCTAATCAGAAAAAAACACCATGGAGATTAGGGCCAGAGTTTTGAATGAAATTTAGAAAAATAATACATTCATTTAAATTAAATAGTTCATTGTTTCTTGTATCTATTTCACCATAAAGTAGGATTTTCCTTCAAATTTAAATCAAATTTAGTATCAGTACAAAATCTACATGGTTGAAACTGTGTCATAACAAAACAGTTCAAGTGTAAGTTGAAGAAAAAATTCATTACACCTGAAGATAATATAAAAATGGTTGAAGTAAGAAAAAAGTAGTTCAGGTTGACCAAAGTGAATTTTTAGTTTTCTTTAATTATGTCCAAAGCTAAAAGAAAAATTGCTTACTTATATGGTTCTGTAGAAAAGGAAAAATCCCAAAAATATGATGACTATTTTCTTAACAGAAGGGTTAATTTTATTCTGAGGGAGAAGCTAAATAACAGCTAACCAAATCACTGTACTGTTTAAAACAAATGAGTTAAACTGTCCTTTTCTGCTACATAGAAAATATTACTGGATGTGGGGGTTTTTTTCCTCTCATGACAGTACAAAAAAACCAGATGTTCAGGTAAACTACACTTAAGAATTCATATGAAACAAATAATAAAATCTCTAGTCGTTTGTGATGAGGTATCACTTGTTAGTGATGCAATTATTCAAAAAGAACCATAAGAAGGAAAGAAACATCATGTTGTTTGATACCATGTACCAGTATGTGGAATTGCGGAACAGCAGAGGCCTCTCTCAGTCTAGCCTTTGTCACTTGCTTAGTTCAGAAGCTCGGTGTGCCAAGCATTTACTGCAATTACATGAAGAATTGTTATATCCTTGGCAATACCATGTTCAGTAACCAAATGTTAGTCACTTTGAAGACAAAATACATTTGGTGTCACTCAGTTCATATTCAGGTAACTTGAAATAGAATTATACTGGGACAGTCCTGAAAGAATTGGCCTGGATCACTTACTCCAATTCACAATCATATAATCTATGATTGATTATATGATTGTATAATTTCTTTTATTTCAGCCTTTACCAGATTCATTGCAGCAAGTAGATATAACATAAAGGCTCATGTTTATCATATAGTGTCAGGGTCAATCAACTTAAAGTAAATTTCTGTAATATGCTCATGGGGAGAAAAACAAATGGCTGTGGTTGAAGTTTCAGACAAAAGCAAATTTAAATAAAATTCAGTGTTTGAAGAGGCAGGAATGGTAGCATATGCTCAAGAGAAAAGAAGGAAAACCATGTCTGTTGCTTTTTTACCCAATCCCTTAAGACAGATGCTGAAACATTATAGGCTAGATCTGTTTGGAGGGTGTTTGGGGTAGCCTAAGAAAGGATTACATTTGAAAACCCCACGGCTCCCGAGCCTGGGGCACCTCCTCTCCCTCCTTCTCCACTGACCTTGGTGCCTCCATGTTGTTTTCCCTCACATGTTCTCACATCCTCCTCCTTCTCTAACTAAAAGCAGCTGTGTGTACATTTTGTTTTGATTTTTCCTTAAATATGTCATCACAGAGGCGTAACTAACCTTTCTAATTGGCCCAAACATGGCCAGTGGCATGTCCATCATCTTCAGAGCCATCAGAGATTGGCTCTGCTGGAAATGGTGAAGAACTCCAGAAACTTCTCACAGGAGCCATCTTTATGGCCCCCTCCCCTCTACTCAAACCACAACAGAGGGTAAAGTCAATGACAGAGGCAGATTTGGTTTTAATGTTATTCTATATATTTTTTGAAAATAAACTTTAAATGATTGGGGCACAATGGGAAAAAATTTCTGAGATCTTTCCAGCCAATGCTCTTCTCAGAAAACTTTTTCCCTTGGCTTTCCCTTATGGCCATGCTTCAAGTATTTCTACAGGTGTCCTTGCCCCTCTCTGCCTGTGTGCTCCCAGCAGCAGCAGCTCCCCACAGGCCTTGGTGCCCCCTCCCAGGTTCACAGACATCTGTGTTTGCCCACATCCTCCAGGTACATCACTCACTTCCTTCTGGCGGTGTCTGTGACCCATGGGTTTGACAATTGTCTATTTGTTGTTCTTAAGAAGGGCGCAGGAGACCAACTGACCCAGCTTAATTAGTTTATTGATTAGTACCATAAAGTCCATAACCAATTAGTGAGAGGTAAGTTATTAATGTCCAATTCTGCAATAGTTCACTGTGGCAATGCAGCCATGCAGCAGAACAAAGCAAACAGAAGATAGAGCTCATCATAGCCCCATGTGTATCCCACTTATCCCCAGACCACATGAGAAAACCTTCAATTGTGTGCACTTCTGTCACCATTTTCCCTAACACACAGAGGAGAACATAACATACTGAGTTTGTCTTTCCACTGTTACAAAAGGAATAACTGACCTAGCCCCTAGTAGAGACACTATAGCATTTTAACTGTAAAAAAAATGACTGCTGTGGAATGGAGCCTAGCATGAATGAAAAACGTTTTGAGAATGTAAAACAGAGTAACAAGACTTTGGATAACAGGGCTATAGAGTCTATTCTATGTCTTTCTCAATGAGATTTAGTTATATCTATCATAAAAATAGGTTTTCTATACTGTGAAATTCATAGTCATACACTAATGCTTTAGTGGGAAATTAAGCATGGTGTTTTATAATTAGTAGTTGAAGAAGGAATTACAGAATACAGCCAGGATGCAGTGATCAGCATTTGTGCTCTGAAAGCAAGCAGGTTGTTCTTTCCCTATATATCAGGAAAAAACCTCTATGCTGTAAGTGTTATATTGTTATATGTTTTGAGGTGTGCCATTAGGCACAATTTCATAAGGGAAATTTTTATTCCTTCAATATGACTGCAAATATCTGGAGGTATCAACATGCTGTATAATTAAAGGACTATGTTAAACAGGATGAACTAACATGGTTGCCTCTAACAAAACCAAACAGGAGGAAGAGAAATTCATCTGCATTGGGATATGATTGATTATGAATAGAATCTGTGAGGCACATCATTAAATACAGTCCTCAGTTTACAGTGGTAGAGAGATTTCATGTTTTGTTTCCAGGAGTCAGCTTGTTCTGTCCCCTTGTTACAGTTTTCCTCTCAACACTTTTTTGATCATTACTTTTTATACGGATTACACTATGACATCAAGTTTCAGGAAATACAATAATTTCTTTCTATTCCAACTTTGTAAGTTTATTGGGATTTAATTATTACTGTTTTGATAGAAGCATCATATTTTACAGCATACCTCACTGTTCTTAAGAGGTAAGCAAATCTTCTGTAGCATTATATTAGCAAGGACTTTGTTCTCACTAAAACAGAGGCAGAAGAGGTACTGTGTTTGAAAGGGCTTCAGCAACATTCTTGGAGCTGAAAACAGATATATTGAAATTAGTTTGTTGAAAATAAGTTAATTATCCAGTTCCATTGAATAAACTTGATTTACAGAGGAAAGGCAGTGTGGGGGGTTCATTACTGCAGTATTTCTTGCATGAGTTCCTTGATGTCTTGCTCTCATGTCATGAGTTGAAGTCTCAGCCTGAGATGCTAATTCATGATGATACTGCAGTGCAGCTCATTTCTGAATGCATGTGGTAATACTGTGCTAATGGTTCAGTCTTTCTCATGAGAGAGTTGTTGTGCTCTGGAGAGGGGTATAAAAACATGAACATAATTGGTCTATATCATTCCTAGCTTGGATTATTCAGTGACATACAGAGAACATGAAAAAGCTGGTACATTTTGCTGTATTTTTCCAGAAAATGTGTTTGCATCTTGTGTAAAACCTCTGAGGAATCATTAAACAGAGAAGGATGAAATAGTAAAGTCTGATAAAGGAATAAATAACAAAAATACTTGTGGAAATCAGATGTTTGACCCTTTGCAAACAGAGGAGAACCATTTGTCAGTGGAACCAATGTTCCTCTTCAGTCTCTGCAAATGCTTGTTGGAATGGAAATTTATTATAAAAGTGGTAGAGCTGCTTTTTTTCCCCTTTTTTTCTGAAGTCTTCCTAGAAATTTGCAGGTGATGAGAGAAGCCTTCATTCTAATAAAAGAATAGGCCAGCTTACTGATTGGAGAAAATTACATGAAGTTTTTTAATCAAAGTCTCTGTGGTCTGCTGTCTGATTTCCTAGGCCAGATGTCAAATGCTTTTCACTGATGTCGATGCTGAAGTAATCACTAAGCCAATTCCAAGAAGGAGTAAGTGAGACTGTAATAACATTTCATTTCAGTATTACATAAGCTTTTTTTTTTCCCCAGCTATGAACAAAGTAACAGGACCCCTCTGATTCAATATAATTACACAAACTATTACTTTGAAATTTGTGAGACAGTTTTATGTGTGGGCAATTGCTCTATACATATATATGGGAGGTTTCAGTACAAAATGCAAAAACACATTTACAAAGTTTTATATTTTTAAACATTTACATTTAATTTAAAACATAATTACATTTTTCATATTTAATCTATTTTATTAAGTTTATCTTTGCTGCTACAGTATTAACCAGTAATTTGAAAGGCAAGAATTTTCTAGAAAAAAGACTTACAATTTGAAAATGGGGAGAGAAAGAACTATCTGGCTCAATGGATGATGTACCTTAGTGAGTGAATCTCGGCTGAATATTGTGGGACTGTGGCATCAGATTAAATATTTTACAGTTTTTATGTGAAATATAATCAAAGTTATTCATAGTGATGTAGAGAATTAGTCTACTGGACTAACTAAGAACCTAAAGAAACATTGTCTATAGATGTTTCAAGAGGAAAGTGGTGATACAATGAAAAAAATAAATATTTGTCATAGATAAATAGAGAAAAAAGCAAATCTAGCTAATATGAAACTATATACAATGGCCAGAGTAATCATACTCTATGAGTAAATTAATAAATTAATGGGTAAATTAATATGGGTAATTATTAATACAAAGGTACTCAGGTGGCACCTTGACCCTTAGTAGAAACTGATAAAATGTTAACTTTGCCTCTTACAATACAATTCATATCTTTATTGAAAAGATATTTTGATTGCATATCTTCTGCTTTTTCCACTTCATATTTGGTTAGCAGCTATCCAATTTGCTGTTCTTTTGTTGGTGAAGCGCTGCCTTGTTTCTTAGACAGAATTTCATATTCCTTCATGAGCTTTGCTATGGTGCTTGATACGGCAGTTTCATAAGCAGTGACGACATCCTGAGGTTTTCAGACTGCTTTTCTGAGAAGAAGCATTATTTATGCTCATTTTGCAGAAGGGGAATGTTTGCAGAAGCCATGGCAAGATTGACACAAATGTGGGTCACTGTTTTCTGGTACCCAGCCAGGACTGTTTTTCAGCATCCTTCATCTCAGAGCACGCTTTGTTGAAAACTCAGCTTGCTCCCTATGTGCAGTTTGGGTGTTGTTTGCAATGTCCGTAATTTCAGCCCATGCCTCCTGTATACAAAGCATGTTTACACACAGAGTGTGTGTGGACACCAGGGTCTCGTGGGAGGCTGAGTCCAGCTCCTCTTGCCGGGCACACAGGACAGGCTGGACTCCTAAGCCTGCAGTCCAGGCATCGCTGCTGACTCCAGCTGTAAAACTGCACCTCTCAAGGGCCTGTGATCTGGTCCAAATTAATTTGGAAATTAATTTAGGCAAGACAGAAAGACTCATTTCAAGGATGGGGGTACTAGGTCTTTTAAGGAAAGGTCACCAGAACAATTTAATGGGGCTTTGGAGCCCTTGGAGAAATACCATGTGTTTTTTCTGAGATACAATGGAATGCCTTTTGGCTGATATTTCCTAAGTTTATTCAGTCTGAGAGAGCTACACAACAGGAAAACTTACATTTCAAAACCCAAGTTTAAAGTCTGAGAAATATGTCAGAAAGTGAAGACAGAATCTTAAAATGGGAGGCATCATACAAGATTCAAAACAAGTTAACAACATAAACCCTTTAAAAATACAAGAGCTTTCATCTTAGTCATAATGATCCCCAGGGACAATTCTATGTCCTGCAATCCTGACTTAGTCTACCAAATACTTCAGAGGACAGAGAATGCAAGATTGAATATAGAGTGAATAAGTAGATTAGTTAGAAAAGTTAACATTTCATTCATAAGCTCAGAGCTGATCTACTATAGACCTTTGTCATAATATAAAAATTTTTCCATAAAGTGAGCAGCTTTGTGATTAAGACACAAGCTGAGAAGCTCCAGCATTCAGTGATACCTTTCTGCTTTATCAGGCAAAACCATTTTCATGTGCTACCTATTACAGCAAGGACCAAAAAATCTGCAGTGATTGAGATAGTCCACTGCCACTTTGATAGTGCAATGCTGAATTAAACGAAAAACTTGGAGACACATATGACTAGATACTATTGCATAAAACAACAGTTCTCCAGAACTGCTTCATGTGAAAAATTTGCATGTGCAGAACACCCTTTGCACACTCAGGTGTTGGTATACAGATGCCAAAGGTGTTTTCTACAGCTTGGATCCTAAAAGAAAATTATAATAACTAAGACTACTCTTTCAGATTGGGAAAAAAAAAATTGAAAAATTAGTATCACAGCTAAAACTGTTGAGGATAATAAGGTTACATTCCAGGATATAGGTCTGAGTCCATTTATGTGTACTTAATGACCTGTTCCCTTTAAAGTTAATAAAAAGTGGCACTTTGAATTGTCTAGCATTGTCAAAGATAAACTCTCTAAGCAAAACTTCTTGAAAATCATATCTAGTATAACTCCTTAGACCATGTAAAAAAATCCCTCCAATAAATAATAAATATTTTTCATTATTTATCAATTTTTCCATATTTTTGCCTCTTCACTTGCTTGTTGAAAACAGCTCATTTTCTTTTAATCTGTGTTTGAAATTGTGCACTCAATTTTTTTTGTGATTTTTTTTTCTCCATGATTTCTTATTTCAGTTGTTTTCTTAGCTACAATGGGTCACAGGAGACTCATATAATTGTTTCTTACTCTCTAGTTGGATGTGTGAAATTGTAGATACAGAGCCTCTGATGTAAAAACTCCTGGAAAATAAATACCTGCAATTGTTGAGCATGCAACATTAAAACATGTTTTATGAGATGTTCAGGGCAATAAAAAGACACTTCCAGAAAGTATAGGGGAAGAAAAACCCTGGTATGAAAACATCCCCAAATAATTTTTTATTTTGTCTAAGTATTTATGGAAATAGTATTTGCTGTACTGGGCTAGAACTTACACAAACAATATTTTTCCTACTCTTCAGGGAACCAGACAAATAACACATAAGTAAATCATACAAAAGATGGATTTTTGTTAAAATATTACTGTTTCAATATTTTGAAGACAGGAATTGGTCAAAACCTGATTATCATGACACAATCAAACATGTCAAAGCTCACACTGGTGAATGCGGACTGAACATGTGAAATAGCACCAATAAAAAGGTAGGCATATTCTTGTTTTTAACATCCCCAAAATATGGCTTTCAAAGTCTTACATACACTTTGGAAGCAGAACATTTTGCCTGGTTCTTGGTAGGAAAGACTGTAAATACTACTCCAAACAGATTCTTAAGACTTTCCATAGCCAGAAAAATAAAGCTACTATTGGGAGGTCACCAAAAAGAGGAGGATGGCAGAACATGTAGCTCATGCTCTGCATACTGGCTCTGACCATAGAGATGCTTCTTCCCATCCACTCTGCTTTCTCCCCTCTCCTACCTCTAGCTGTGACATGCACAGCAGGACCCTGCCTCTTCTGGGTGTGGACTATGGCACCTTTCCCAGATGAGACTGCAGATCTTCCTAGTGTTCTGTGAACAAAGCAACAGCACAAGTTTAAGTAACTAATGCTGGAAGATGGAAAAGTAAAAAGCTTACTGAAGGAAGCTGAGACTGAAGAGGAGAAGTTTCCATAGGGAAAGCTTGGAGAAAAATAACGTCAGCCCATTACAGGATGAGGATGGCCACTTCATAAACAGAAACAGAGCTGAGGCGAAGGTCTTTAACACAATCTCTCTCTGTTTTCAACAAGGAGGATGGACCAAGGGGGTCTCTGTGACCTGAGCTGCAGGACCATGTCTGTGAGAATGATCAACTCCCAGTCTACCTGAAATTGTGCAGGATATGCTGCTCCAGCTGGATCTCTACATATCTATGGGGTCTCATGGGATTCATCCAGGAACCCTCAAAGAGCTAGCTGATGTCATCGCAAAACCTCTGTCAATGCTTTTTTGAGCAGTCTTGGGATTGCAGAGAAGTCCCAGCTGATTGGAAGATGGCAAACATTGTCCCTATTTTCAAGATGGGCAAGAGGGAGGACCTCAGAAACCACAGTACCTGAGACTGAGCCTGTGCTACTTGTTCAGGCAGGGAGGCCCTGCAGAGAGACCTTGACAAATCAGAGGCCTGGGAAATCACCAGCCATATGAAGTTCAACGAGGGACAGTGCTGGATTCTGCTCCTGGGATGGGGTAACCCTGGATATACAGACAGATTGGGGAGTGAGGAGCTGGACAGCAGTGCCATGGAAAGGGACCTGGGGGTCCTGGATGAAGGAAAGTTGAGCATGAGTCAGCAGTGCCCTGGCAGCCAGGAGGGCCAAACGTGTCCTGGGGGCATCAGGCACAGCATTGCCAGCTGGTCAAGGGAGGGGGATTGTCCCGCTCTGCTCTGTACTGGGGCAGCCTCACCTCAAGTGCTGGGAGCAGTTTTGGGTGCCACAGTATAAGAAAGATATTAAACTATTAGAGAGAGCCTAAGGGAGGGCAACAAAGATGGTGAAGGGCCTTGAGGGGAAGCCCTATGAGGAGGAGATGAGGTCACTTGGTCTGTTCNAGGAGGAGATGAGGTCACTTGGTCTGTTCAGCCTGGAGAAGAGGAGACTGAGGAGACACCTCATTGCAGCCTCCAAGTTCCTCATGAAAGGAAGAGGAGGGACAGACACTGATCTCTTCTCTGTGGTGATCTGTGACAGGACCCAAGGTAATAGACTGAAGTTGTCAGGAGAGGTTTAGGTGGGATATTAGAAAAAGTTTTTTCCCCCAGAGCATGGTCAGGCCCAGGAAGCAGTCACAGCACCAGCCTGACAGAGTTCAAGCAGCATTTGGACCATACTTTCAGGCACATGGTGTGACTCTTGGGCATGGTCCTGTGCGGGGTCAGGAGTCAGATTCAGTGATCCTTGTGGGTCCCTTCCAATTCATCATGTTCTGTGATTCTGTGAAATAAAGTTGACTGCTACCAGCAGGTTTGAGACAGGCTATTAAAGAAAGAGACCAAATTCTGGCTGCCAGATGGCAAAACTGGAGTGTCCTGTTGTTGCAGTGTGCTCTGGCCAGTTTCGGTTTACCTCATAGCTAGGCTCTGCTACCTCCCCCCTCCACCCTCAGTATCTGTTTTCTCCCTCCTGGAGGGCTCTGTATTGTGCAATCCTATACAAAGCCCACCAAATTCAAACCTAGCACTCCTACCTCATAGGATGTTTGTACCCCTCCCACCCCCTCATGTTAGTATTTACGTAACTGTAACACACGGTGCCAGTGCTTCCTTGGCACAACCCAGTGCCGGATAAACCATCTAGGAAAGCCCCTCCACATCGTCTCTCCGTCTTTGGCACACCTGTACCATCGGTAGACTAGGTGAACCTCTACAGGAACTTCACCAGCCCATGCGTGCCTTGGAGCAGCCCGGACAGCCCCTGTAACCACGAGCGGATGCCCGGTGCCCCCACCGACCACGTCATGGCACCCTGTCTCTAGAAGATAAAGTCAACACTCCAGCAACTGAGGATTTTCTTCTTTTTTTCCTAATTTTTGCTTTCTCCATGAAGAGTTAATTTGTCAAAAATGTGTTCAAACAGCCATACATACCAGACAAGAACGGAATTTCTGCCTGGACACCTCTCTTGCAGCAGTGAAGCACCAAGTGTCTGTGGTTACCTCAGCTGCAGAAGGCCAGCTGCACAACTCTAAGACAGGGCAGAAAATCATGTTCCTCTGGATCACCGGAAACCTCATGAATCACTGGTCCACTGTCCATTTTGAGAAGGATCCAGAGCTGTCTGGCTGGCTTGTTTGAGGGGGCTTGGATGTAAAACATCCAATGTTTCTAAGTATCAAGACTCCTGTGAATGGGAAAGCTGTGTTCAGCCCAAAGGCTGCCAGAATGTGGGTAGGAGAAAGGAATCTGTTTAAATTAAAGATGGGTTTCTAAGAGATAGAACAAGAAGTTTGATCTCAGTGAGATGTAAAAGTAAGACAATGGTGGAAAAAATAGATGACGATCATCAAGGTGTTAGAACAAAGGAAGAGAATGGTTTCTTGTTGCATTTTATAGCAACCAATCATAGGGACAATCAAAATGGTAGATGCATACTCATAAAGGTATATTCTATATATTGAAGTTATAAGTGTGAATTCCAGGCAGTTTTAACCAAGAAGAGGGCTAAAGGAAAAATATCATTCTCCAACAGAAACATATAAAAACTAACAGTTTGAAAGGACAAAGCTAACAAGTCCTTGTTAATTAAATAGGATGAATAAAATGAAGTGTTCACTTTTGGAAAGGGATGATGTTAGGAACAGTCTCACTCTGTACTTTGTGTTGAGCAATAATGTCTGCTTGCTGAACTGACCCACATATAGAGTTGAGCTTTGCTATTTCCTTTTATTCAGACTGATGATTTTGCTAATGCGTTTTCCCCTTGGGTGTGTTTCCCAAAGTGACTCCTCCCTAACTCCTGATATACAGGCCTTTCTACTGCCAGAAAATGAGGTCATGACTTACCATCGTGGGTGACTGTATAACACATTCTTACTGGGACTTCCACAAAGCTGTGCTACTGTCACCCTTCAGACCACTCTTGGTGACATGTTTAACCATGTCTGTACCAGAGGCACAGCTGTCAGTTGATTACTGCTGTTTTTGTGAGCTCTTTAAGTGTCATTATGTTTCAAGCAGGCTCATTTCACAGAGCATACATCCCATGGAAAGGCACCTTTGCTTACATTAGCTGCAAAACTCATTTTACACAGCCCGTTTTAGTCTATCACAGCAGTATCGTGTACATTGCATTAAGTAAAGGACATGCTATGCTGTTTTCTTTGAAGATGTTGTGAAAGGTGGGCTAGCAGTACAATCCTGATCATGGTCCCACCTTTTCCTCAGTCTGAGTAATCAAAGCAATTCCTCTAATCCCTTCACAGAGATGAGAGCAGCTTAGCTGTGTTCACAACAATGGCTTGCTGTTTCTCAACTGGGGCTTTATTCATAAAATGGCGTGTGAGGCACAAGGACACTTTAGGGATGCAGTCTTGAAAATTTGTCACCTCAGTGAATTTAATATCTCTGCTCTGTCCTGCAATATAATTTCATTAAGAGCTGAATCTTTTTGGTCATAACCAAAAGCCACAAAAACTGCAGGTTTCTCAGTGGAATTCAATGCCTCATGATTTCAGACAAAGACTGATTTAGGATTTGGGTTTCTTCATGGACATTTCCAGGAATGATTAAAAAGATGGCTGAAAACCACAAACACCTTGTTGTTAGGAATGTTCCAGGAGAGTCATTACACTTCCACAAAATCTTCTTGACTCCTGGGATGAATAATAGTTAGTCTTCCAAGATGAATCATGGTTAATGGGAAGTTGAACATGAGTCAGCAGTGCCCTGACAGCCCGGAGAACCAATCATGTCTATGGGGGTATCAGGCCCAGCATCACCCGCCAGGCAAGGGAGGGGATTGTCCTGCTGTGCTCTGCATTGGGGTGGCCTCACCTCGAATGCTGGGGGCAGTTTTGGGTGCCACAATATAAGAAAGATATTAAACTATTAGAGAGCATCCAAGGGAGGGTAACAAAGGTGGTGAAGGGCCTTGAGGGGAAACTGTATGAGGAGTGGCTGAAGTCACTTGGTCTGTTTTGACCTGTATTGAGAGCTGAATAGTGCAGAGGAACTAATTTTCTCCTTTTATAATCTCTTAATCACTGTCCAGGACATGTTCCAGCATTGATGACAACTGCAAGCCCCAAAAGACGGCCTTTACAAGAGAGTGCAGGATAAACAGCCCTGCAGCCAATTGCTCCTAACTCTCAGAACAGTGAAGATGGCTTAACTCCAAAATTATCACAACAGAGACCACACAGATGGGAAGATAAAAGTTCTCAGTAAACTGCTAACAATGCAGACTATTTTGCTCTGTAGCGCTGGGATGCAGGGGTAAGCCACCTGTGTTCTCATGACGTCACTGAAATAAAGGCCAGGGGCTGATTCCTTGATGGGTGCTCTTTTATTATCATATATCAGGTATCACCTGCAATTTCATGTCTCGGGCAGTAAGAGAGAATCCATCTGTCATCTTCCAGTGAATCTCAGTGAAATTTCTTTTCTTTTGAAACTGAGACCAGAGATAAGATAGGCCAGATGTTAAAAAATAATTCCAAAATCCTTAAGGAATTCTTAAAAAAGGGTTTTGTTGGAATAGAATTGATTTACTGCCTCATTTACTTCATGAACAGAGACTGTATTTCATTCAGTATGATGCAACTAAACAATAGATATGCCTGGATTTGTTCCGCTCATCACATAAGGTCTCCAAGAGGTCTAAATAATTTTTAGCTCTTTTAAAATTAATAGCTGAACATTCCAGTGTAAAATTGGCAGGTGAAGATAAAAAAGCTCACCCAATATTTTATACTTTGAAATTCCAGCTTTTCTTCTGGATTGGAAGACTTTGTGGTGTCACTACTGAAATCCCAGCACAAATTTGTGGGGCACAGGTCTCCTATACTTATTTTGTCATGGATGTAGCAGGCACCTAGATGCAGTGCCAGGCCCATCCTATGAGCCACTGCATCTCTTACAATGCCTTTGTATGATCCACAGGAAATCAGAGGGAAAGCATGTCTCACCTGCTCCATGTCATGCCCTGCTAGTGAAGGAAAAGTTATGATCAGCTCTTATCTCGCTTCAAAAAATTTTCAGAGCCTAAAGAGTGTGTCCAAGGCTGATCAAGCGCCTCTTCTGCCATCTTTTCTCCATCTGTGTAGTGGCAGGAGTTATGTTAACAGAAGTGACAGTATTTGGTAAGACAAATTTCCATAAATGCTTTCAGCATCATACTTAGTAACATAAAAAAAAAAGTAACTGTAGTTAAGCCCAAATATTTTTGATATGTTGTTTTTTTTTTATTGCAGTATATTACACCAGGGCATTTTCTGTGCATGTTATGACTGATACTATAAATTTCAACGACTGCAAATTGTTGGGAAAACTTTATGATGTTATCCAAGAAGCTGACATATACTAATAAAAGGTGGCAAAACTAATGTTGTATTATGTGACTGAAATTAACTCTGTTATTTTAAAGGATATTTTACATTAATCTTGGAGTCTCATGCTCTTCCTTAATTTTAGTTATAAAATAATTTTTTGCAAAGGTTGAATTTAACTTTTCTTCTGGCTATATATGTACAGAACCTTAATGCAAGAAATTAAAACAAATCAGGTTTCAAACCTCACATTCACATTTATGGCTAACCTTAGCCTCACCTTAAGAAACAAAAATGGGAAAGCTGAAGATGAGCTGCTCAGTGTATCACCCAGGGTTTGCTGTCAGAAAAAAAAATTAGGCTGGAACTTTTAACGCTACACACAAAAAGAAACAATAAAAGAATACAGAGTCATATATTTCCACAATTAGTTTTCCACACTTTCATACCAGCTTTTCCTGTCTCTAAATTTGAATGTCATTGTGTAAATTGTGTACATTGTATATATTGTGCACATTTCTTAAGCTGAAAAACATTTTCAACCTGGCACCTCACTGCATTTATGAGCTGTAACCAGCTGCACCAGCTTAATTCATACAGGGAATGTGTGCGTGGAACCACAAGTTGCATACTCTATGCAGCTCTGCAACTATAAATCCTAGTTCCTTCAGGGGAAATTATATATATGACCTGGACTTTTTGTTCAACTAGAGGTGTCAGTTCAGTAGTTCCTTCTAATGCCCTGGGCAGTTAGGTTCTCTGCTTAGTCATCCAAACCCTTCAACAACAGGGAAAAGTTTGGATTGTGTGACTCTGCTTCACAAAAGCTCTGTCCACACAGCCAAAATGATCTCTTAGGAATTGGAACAAATTAATAAAATTAGTGTTAGTAAGTCATTATCCCCTATTTCTGAATGGACTCAAATATGAAATTTAATAGTATTATCATGTTATTAATTAGTTACTGTATAAAGTCTGCCATTCATATCAGAGGGGAAAAAGTTATTAGACATGATGCCTATTTAAATGTAAGGTTTTAAAGAAGTACTGGTAGATTGCAAACTAGTATCTGTCTTCCACATTGAGCAAGTTGATGGAATGCCATAGAAAGAATGTTATTAATAAGGTTATTCTTAAGACACTTGTACTTTAAGATAGCATTAAGGTTATTATTATTATTATTATTTAAAATTTGAAAACTTTAATATGAAATTTACAGAGAGAAATCATGTCTTGCTAACTTACAGGAAAGTTCTTTTGTGGAGGCAGCGAGCATAGATAAAAGTGACCAAATTCTCTTAGCTTATCTAGGAGAATTTGGTCACTTTTTATTTAGTGTTATCTTAACACTAAAAAAAATCTGCCAACAAATTGTTATAAAAATCCGGACTCTGGACTCTCATGGTTCAAAGTCATCTCAAAGTAGCAGAAATTAATAGTTATTTTTTACAGTGCAAAGGAGTTAACAGAGGAGTTCCTTACAGATCAGTGCAGAGACTTTGTTATTTTACATATTTATCAATATGTTATATATTCTGTACCAAATACTCTTCCATATTTATCAAAACGGAAGAGTGTTTGGTACAGAAATCATGGTCTAAAATTATTCTGATTAGTTAAAATGAAAGCTGAGAAGACTTGTGGAGGATGTCACAACACTGTGAATGAGAAATAAAGCAGCAGATGAAATTCGTACTGATGAACACAAGGTTATGTAAATAAGAAAAAAATTATAGACTATAAACTAGCCATTGCCATTCAAGAAAAAGATCCTGGAGTTATAAAAATTACATGAAAACATAATTTCCTTAGCAATAACCAAAAAAGAAAATAAATATTAAAAATTATTAGGAAACAAATAAAGAGCAAAGCAAAAAATATCATACCATTGCACAGACACACAGAACTCCTACATATTAAACAGAAGTAATTTGGAAATTGTAATAAAATAAAATAAAAATGTAATAAAATAAATAGTGAGTTATTTAACCTGAAAAATTATATAATAGAACTACAAAAGTAGAAACAAGTGGAAAAAAGTACAAACCAACTTTTTATGAGAAAAGACTAAATAGAAAATTACTTTTCTTATTGGGAAAGGAGTGACTGTAGGGAAATTTAAATTAAAGTCCATAAAATCATGAAAAGCATGTAGAAAGTGAAAGGAGAATGTTTATTCACTATTCATGTAGCAGAAGAACTTTTATCAATTAAAATTCATGCAAATTTTGTCACAGAAGGAAGCTCTTTACACAGTTCATGCAGTCAGCTGTGCAGTTTGGGTGAACCCAGGATGTAGTGGAAGTCTAATGTATTAGTCTGTTAAAAAAAGCAATTAGGCACATTTTTTTATGAGAACATTCTCCTAGAATTGTCAAGCTCAAGGAAGTAGATTCATCTTCCAGCTCAGAAAGTCCTCAAGGCTGACATTGCTGGATGAAGGTTATAACAAAGGCAGATTTACCTTGTTTTCACAGTGGACCCCTTGGAAAAAAGTGGAGTCCTTTTTTCAAGAGTCCACGAACTGTGTAGACAGTCAAACCAGGACTGTTTCAGATGCTTTTCTTCCGAGAAATATTGCTGAGGTTGTGAATATCTAAGGTTTTACTGTTTCTGATAAAAATGAGTACTTCATCAAATTTATAAAAAAATAATTCAGAATATGATGAATATGATCTTTCCAAAAATGGTGGATTTGCATGTATGCAATTTTTAATTGGCTTCACTGTTATTAATCCTGTTTTCCCCAGTTCTGACCAATGCCACTTTTACACACAGGCATTTTAAACACCTCTTTTTTCATGTTTCTGCTTGAAATTGGTGTGACACAGACCAGCTTGAACTCCCTGCTGAGCAGAAATGTTAATGGGAGAAGTAATAACCCAAGGGTGTGGGTTCAATCTCCATATGGGCCATTTCCTTAAGAGTTCGACTTGATGATCCTTGTGAGTCCTTTCCAACTCAGAATATTCTGTGAATCTGTGAATTTGCATGTTGTATCCATTTCAGCTGTGGATCTAACAAGGCAAACAGTGACTGAGTCTGCCCTCTTGGCAGTGGACTTAGGGACAGGTGTAACAGAGCTCCATCCCTAACAACATCAGATCTTGCCAAAGGCAAAGCAGCCTGGATCCAAACTCTTTGTAGCAGACAAGCAAAAGAGAAACATGCACATATATGCTTATTTTGGGGGAGTTTGCTTATGTCTTGGCACTGCAATGAATCATTGTTTTCAGGAACATTTTCAAGTTGATTAGATTTGATTAGGGTATCTACGATAGGATAGGGGATGTATCAAAATGAAAGTTAAAAAGCCATGTTGGAAAAACACTGTTCCTGTCCACATTTTGAGTCTACTGTGCTACTTTCAGCAGGTCCCTTCACTTTCTTGTGCTTTGACAGTACCACTTGACTGCCTTTGGGGATCCTTTCAAAACATTGTCTGTATCAGTGCAAAAAGCTCCTTTGTTCACATTTTTATTCACCTGTAATCTCAGAATTAGGCAACCTGGAAAAGGAGCTATTGATGATGTCTTTCTGAGCTTAAAGGAAAATACAGACAATAATGTCGCTGTATAAAAGCAAATAGGTGTTGCCTACCCTAAGAAAGTTCTACTTCTTAATAAACAGGTAAAATTGTTTCACTTCTTTTTTTCTTACTAAGTCTGAGAGCAAGAGAAAACTTTTAAAACTTTTTTGATCAGAAATGTAAATTCTTATCTATCCTTGCTTTTTAATTAACTTTTTAATTTTGAAATACAAAGATAGTGTTGATGATGATGAGAGATGTACTGATCTAGTGCTGTTCTTTTGAAATCTGCAGAGAAATGAATCTCAGGGTACAAATGAAATGATAATTGGGATTTCAGTTCATCAGGGTTCAATTCAACAAAATAAATGTTTTGTTTCGCAGATTGTTTCTTAAGGTCTTTTGTAACACACAATTATTCAATACTCAAATGACAGTTAAATTTATTATAATTTTTTTCTAATATTACCATTGTCTCAATCCCAGAAAGGTGCCATCAGGATCAGAACCTCACTGTGTTCAACACCAGGAGCAAGGAGAAGAAATAGTCACCCTTTTTAAATCCATACAGTTGCTTTTAGAGCCCTAAATCATCTTCTGAAGGCTCCTAACTTGACTATATAGGAAAACTGGAGTCCTAAATACAACTGCCTATACTTCATTTAAATGGTTACAGCAACCTGAAGCAGACTATTTCAATAATTCAATCCATACACACCAGAGTAAAGATGAACAAAGATCTATCCCTTACTGAAGGAACATAGAAGCTGACAAAAATAAATTAATAAATAAAAGCCCCTAATGTAAATTATTTACTTAATATGGCATGTCTGGACAGAGAAAGTAAGTTGTGCCGTAAGATCCACAAAGGCAGTACCTACTCTTTTAAGAACGAGAGTTCTGGAGCTCTATATCCCAAAACACAGGAAAACTACAGTTTGTGAAAGTCCAAACTCATATACTCATCGGAACATAGAGGCATTAAGGTTTGAAAAGACCTCCATCAACTCCAACCTTTGACTAAACACCACTATGTTAGCTAAACCAAAGCACTAAGAACCACATCCAGGTATTTCTTGAACACTTCCAAGGACAGTGATTCCACTAAATCTCTTTGTAGACCATTCCAATGACTAACCACCCTTTCAGTGAAAAAATTTTACATGATTTATAACCTGAACCTGTCCTGGCACCATCTGAGACAATGTCTGCTTGTCCTGTCAGCTGTTGCCCGGGAGAAGAGGCCAATCCCCACCTGGCTACACCTTTCCTTCAGGTAGTTGTAGAGAATGGTAAGGTCACCCCTGAGCCTCCTTTTCTCCAGGATGAACAAGTCCAGCTTCCTCAACCACATCTCATATGATTTATTCTCTATATTCTTCCCCACCTCCATAGCCCTTCCCTGGACTTGTTCCACCTCCTGAATGTCCTTCCTGAATTGAGGGGCCCAGAACTGGACATAGCACTCGAGGTGTGGCCTCACTAGTGCCCAGAACAGAGGGACAATCACTGCCCTGATCCTACTGGTCACACTATTGCTGATACAGGCCAGGATGCCATTGGTCTTCTTGGCCACCTGGGCACACACCGGCTCACGTTCAGCCACTGTCAACCAGCACCCCCAGGTCCTTTTCTGCCACACAGCTTTCCAGCCACTCTGTCCTCAGCCTGTAGCACTGCAGAGGGCTGTTGGGGCCAAAGTGCAGGACTCAGCACTTTGCTTTGCTGAACTTCATACAGTTGGCCTCGGCCCATGATCCAGCTTGTCCAGACCAGTTAGCACTTCTATTTACTGCACTTATTAGCACTTTAAATACAAGGAAAATACACATTCTCAATCCATGATTCTATTTCCATCTTTGGTTTAGATAGCAGATAAAGTTTGAAGAACTCAGTGAATCTCGAGGATTATCATACTGAATTAGACATAAAGACACTTTGGAGAATTGATCACTGAGGATTGAGAAGGGTGCTATTAGTGGCTGCACTACATGAAGGTGCCTGAGGGATGGGTCCTGGAGGCAACTCTCCCACCAGCACCAGCAGCAGAGAAGGCTGAAAGCTGGTGTAGCAACCGGTGTGTGTGGCAAAGCTGGGAAGAATAAGGGTAACCAAGGGAAGAACTCTAAGTTTGATCTGAATGTAGTCAAGCAGAGGGATCTACTAAAGACATTCAGAATAATAACTCAGACAAATGGTTTTAGCAGTCTGAACTGGCTGACTGGGAGTAGTGCACAAATGAGACCACAAAATAGAGAAGACGGAAGACTTATATGGATGCTTAGTAACAACAGGTTAGACTTGATTTCAATGAACATACTAAATAAGACTAATCAAATTTTTTTGGGTTGTTTTTTTTTATTTTTTCCTCATGAAAAAGCAGGAGGTGTCTATGGTCAAATACCCATGAAACATAATATGCAATTTCCAATGCGTCCAAAGGCTGAAAACATCTGACTGCAGAATCTCTCCCATAAAAGCTGGATTACTTTGAATATTTTTAGTCCTCATGATAACTAATATCAACATGACAGCAAAGGAAAAAAATACTAAAGATACAAGATCTGATTTTTTTCCTTATAAATGTAGTATTACAACCAGAAGCAAAATTTGAGAAGGTCATAGTTGAGCACATCCCATTAATGTCTGTCCCTGGGACACAGCAAATGCAGTTACATACCTGAATCATAGAATCTTAGAATGACCTGGGTTGAAAAGGATGTTAAAGATCTCTAGTTCAATCCCCCTGCCATGGGGGCAGACACCTGCTACGGGACCAGGTTCCTCAAAGCCTCATCCAATCTTGAACACTTCCAGGGATGAGGTATCCACAACCTCTCTGGACAACTTGTTCCAGTGCCTCACCACCCTCACAGTAACGAATTTTTTCCTCATATCTTATCCAAACCTAGCATCTTTCAGCGTGAGGCAATTCCTCCTTGTCCTATTACGTATTATATACCTATTTATACAACCCTGTAAAAAGTCCCTCTCCATCTTTCTTGTAGGTTCCCTTCATGTACTGGAAGGTTGCAGTTAGGTCACCCTGAAGTCTTCTCCAGACTGAACAAACCCAGTTCTCTCAGCCTTTTGTCATAGGGGAGGTGATCCATCCCTCTAATCCACCTGGTGGCCTCCTCTGGACTTGCTCCGACAGGTCAATTTCCTTCCTGTGCTGGGGATCTCAGAGCTGGACACAGCATTCCAGGTGCAGAGCTGGGCACTATATGACTGACCCTCTGCTGCAGGTTGCCAAGGTCCAGATTCCTTCAGGGTAACAAAGATCTTCTCTACACCAGGCCACCTTCTGGAGGCTGCTTTGTAAAGGCACCCTATTATTGATAAGCAGAATATTAGAGTCAATTTGTGTAGAAAGCCCCATAAAAATTAGTGGGTCAAGGTAATTCAATTAACATTTTAAAGTTCATTTTTAATTGGATGGAACTGTTCATTTTCTGTTTGGTTTTTCAACCCTACACACCTGATGCTTATTTTGAGACAAAAGGAAAACTGAGGAAAGGAATAAGGAGAAAATATTCTTGCTTGAGCAAATTCCTGCCTGGCAAAAGGCTGCACCATGGGGTATTGTATGTATACTTTTATACCTAGGCCATCAATCAATAATACAGGGGCTCAAAGAATCATAATTAAGTTTAACTCTATTGTAGACTTGTTCTATTTAAATCCATAGAAACAAAAGACATAGATGTATATGGCTCTACATTGCTCCTCTCAGTAGCACATGGAGTCCACAAAGTCTGACTTTCCAGAAAGACTATACTGCTTCTGATTCTTGCTCACATAGGTAAAAAAAGGAAGAAAAATAAAGCCCCTGTTTTAATGCTGACAATATATTAAATGGAGAAATTAAATGAAAAAATTCTAGGAGGGTATACATAATGATAAGAAAGTAAAATAGCAGTGGTTACATTTTCTATGGTAGACATAATTGATATGTTTGTTGTCTGTGATTCACACGTTATTTTAAGTTTCTGAGGGGGATTTTTATTGCAAAATACTCTGCATTTTAAATACTATTTAATTATGGTTTGTTTCCTTAGGGATTATATCACCATGTGACTTTAATTTGGTATATACCCAAAGGGGCAGCATATTTTCAATTATGAAATATTTCCTCCAGAAACAATAATGGTTCAATGATTTATTGCAGGATCCTATTATAAGGTGCCCCATACAAGTGAAATCTGAAATGCAATTGGCTTAACAATATAGTATAGGCAGGACTAAAATGCATGTGAACTGAGCATATGGGCCTTTTTCACAAAAATCATATTTATATACTTTCATCCTTTGCATAATACTTCAATTATTATATCTTGAAAAAAGAACTTGGAAAGCTGAGAGCTATGAAACATTTACATTATTATCTCTTCAAAAAGTTCATTTTTGGACAAGTATCATTTGGATAGGGATTAACTTAATCAGAGATTTTGAATCTTCTTTACTTTAATTTTTAATCTCTTTTTAAAAATATGTCTGAATCTTAAAAAGGCCTAAACCTGTAGTCACAAAGCACTGCTTCAAAAAAGGGGAAAAAAAAGAAAAAAGAAAAAAGAAAGTTTTTAAAGCAGCCACCAGCTGTAAGAGAGATAGTGCAAGCAGCAGATTTGTGACAGAGTGGAGCATGAAACCCATCAGCTGATGAGTGAAAATCCCTGGTTTCTAATTAATCGAGGTACACAGGCCAAGGGATGAAGAGGATCAGGGAAATGAAATCAGGAAAAAGATACCATCAGTCATTTCTGCGGCCCATTGTCATACTTCAGAATCTGCTGTAATGAATCACTCAGGCATTCCACAGATACATTCAAATGGTGAAGAAAATTCATTGTCCGGTGAAGAGTGTTTGATAAAAATCTTTCTTTTCCCCCCTCTTTGTCAGAAGCCTATGATCAGAAAAGGAAATCCAGACAGCACAACAGGTGTGCTTTTGCAAGCCTGGTGAAATCTGCAAATGAACAGAGGCACTAAAGAATTTTTTTGTACTAAAATTTCACCAAAATGAAAAAAAGTCACTTGTAAGAGCAGGCAGTGGTAAAATGCACTGAAAACAACGGAAGATTAAGGGGATAAAAGATATAAACGCTCTTCTGGTTGAGAAGTTCCTGTCCCAATAAAATCATCTTTTATGGAAAGGGTGAACAACTATTATTTTTAGAATGTTTTTGCCAAGTTTAGCATTTCCAGATAATGACATCTGTCTTGAAGAGCTACTAAGCCGTGAGCTAGCCTAAATTTAAGACACCACTAAACTGTCATTCTAAAACTTGGAGAGGGGCAGGAACAACTACCTTTTTTGAAAAGGGGAAAGTTTAATCTTATTCTTGCAGTTACTTGGTTTCCTTCAAAGACAAAACAAACACATTTAAAGGCAAAAGTTTTTTGGTTTTTTCCTCTCTTACAGGCCTTTACAAGCACACACTCACATAAATACTGTGAACAAAGAGAGGCCTACATTTTGGGTATCTATTAGTTTGTCTCCTGTCAGACTTCTGCAAAGGTTTTAGAATTTATAAAAAGATTAGACTGAAAGTCTTCACAAATTGAAATTCCCTTTATTTAAAATTGGGGACAATATATTTTTCTTTTTTTTCTCCTTTTTTTTGTTTTGCCTATGGCTCAACTTTTTGACCCTGAGCAGTTCTTATTCTAGTGTATTTCTTAAAGTGGTGTCCCCTATTAGGTGACACCAGAATATAATTGTTTCTAAATAATCAGGTGCTATACTAAGACATAAAAGGATGGCTGATTCATTTTAGATTTAATTACCATAATATAGGGGTTTGCTGTCTATAGTATCAATCACTGAGACACTTTATAGTTGATAATATTAAAATGGCAATAATGAGAATTCTGCTTCATGATGAAAATAATTTTAATCGTGTAGATTACAAATCCATTTACTGTTATGGTTACTGAGAATTCTATTATCTGCCTCCTATCATGAAAGATGTTGAAACTTGTTTTCAGGAAATGTAAAAGATTATAGAAGTATGCACTCTATGCAAAGTTTCTATCACAGTAGAGCAACAAAAACCTGTTTAATACCAGGAACTGTTAAAGATGAAACTCACCAAGTGAACTTGTAGCTGCAGCTCTGCCTGAACATACACTTGGCTATGCAGATCTATTTATAGGCCCAAGGACAACGTGGGCAGCTGGTTTAGATTCTCACCATGATTTCTTCTACCCATAAACAGTACTTAGCCAGGTGACCAGCTGTTGCCTCTGCAATGAAGCAGTTACTAATTACTAGCTCCAATCGAATGTATAGGCATAGGTAATCCAGAGAGTACTTAGTTTTTCTGGTGGCTGTACCTCAGATGTTTTCCTGTGACTATGGACCTATCATCTCAATATTTTTCCTTTCTTTTTTTTTT
>VYZT01026557.1:0-44923 GCA_013400735.1 Pomatostomus ruficeps
TTATGTAACAAACTGAAACGCTGGATTCTTTGTGGCTGCGGCCGGTGCCTCCAAGATGGAGTTTCCAGCAGGTAGATCTAATTAAATAGTTGGTGCTTATTGCTGAGTAAACAGAGGAGTCCATCACTGCTCTTGCTTTGGAGAGAAAATTGATTCTTCTGGTGGTTTCCCCGGATGAAAGGAGATGTCTGGGACTGCCTTGTGCAAGGTGCCCAGGTGAAATGGTGGTGGTGGGAAAGGAGCTGCAGACCTGATGAAAGGGGACGACAGGAAATGTGAACGCTCAGCGTTTCATTTAATTCTTACATTGCGTTTAATCAGGTTAAGGGAGCGCCTTAAACTGGGCATTATTGGTAACTGGCGTGTTTTAATGCCTTCCAATTTAGAGCTGGGGAAATGATTATTTCACGTGGGCAGCTCTGTCGGAGTAGGGAATGATGGGATAATGAGGGCTGTGAAAAGTGTGTTGGGCTCAGCGAGTGGTCTGTGCCAGGGGCCAGAAATAAATCCTGAGGGGAGAGTGGAGGAGCAGCCCCAGGCAGCTCAGTCTCCACCCCAGCTCCTGGCGGTCAGGCTGTCGAGGGGGCCTGAGCAGGAGGGTCTGAGCTGGCAGTGCCCGTTGGATCTGTCCTTGGGGGATTTGCCTGGGCATTTTGAACAGTTTACACCTGGAGCTCCCACAGAATCCCCTGTGACGGATCCCTCAATTTGTACAAAAATAATACCTGGCTTCTGGGGGTTTTTTGCTTTTATTTAAACTGTAATCTCATTGAGTCCCTCTTACTTTTTGTAGTATGGGAAAGAGTAAAGAATCTTTTTCCCACCAGCACCTCATGTGTGATTTTATAAGTCTCAGCATTCTCAGTTTTCTCTCTTTGGGTTCTTTTTCCTTTTCTGCCCTGTCCCACTCTGTTCAGTACATCTGTCTGCAGAGGCAGCTCTGCATCACTTCGGGTTTTTTTTTCCTTTGAGCTCTGCTGTATTGTTTTGAGGTGATTTGACCACAACATTTGCTTGCTCTACCCCAGAAGACTGAATAAAGGGAGATATCCTTTCCAATGAAGGGATACTCTGTAGCTCATCTGTGACAAGGTGATAAACATTTACTCCGTGTGATGTTTTGTATTCAAAGTACAAATGAACATAGTAATCGTAGTGAGAGATCTCGTAGTGGAAATACAGATACCGAAGAAGATCTTGGTTTATAAATACAGCTACAGATGGCAGCTGATAAAGCGTTTTGTATTTGGATATTACCGAGAGAGCGTTATGGAAAAACTGCACTTGTGGTGGAGACTTGCCAGAGCCAACTCTGTCGGAAGGCGTTGGAAGGCTGAAGATGCCGTGTCCTGTGGAGCCCTAGAAATTCCTGGTGGGTTCGGGAATAACTGCTGGGTTGAGGGACGCGTTGCTCCCGTGTTAGGGACGGAGATTGACGGTGTTGGAGCTCTGTGGTCTGACAGTTCCTGCAGTTTTCTCTCAGCAGCTTGTTTTGGTTTGTTGAAGTGGATAAATACCCCTGTTTTGAAATACCTACTGTGAGAAGTCTCTGTAAAATGTTAGTAAAGACGCTGGACGTTAAAAAAATCCCTCACAACCGTCCTTGTGCCCAGCAGGAACCATGGCTGTGGTTCTGCCAGGCCAGCTTTGGCCATACAAGGGCACACAGCTACAGCCTGTGGAGCTGTGCTCACCTGATAACGTGATTTGTGGATAAATACAAGGACTTTTCGGCTCTGGAGCCAAGAAGAGCTCCTTTTAGGCATTTATCTGCATAAATGAGTCATTAGGAAAATAGAGGTACACGTAGTGCTGAAAGGGCGATGACACAACCGCATTCCTGCCCTGCTTGAACTTGTTGGGGATTCTTTCTGGCTGCTTCCGCCGGGAAGGTGGCTCTTGTTTGTGTGTCTGTGACACCTCGGCTGGCTGGCAGCGCTCCAGGCCGGCTGCAGCAGCGAGGCCTTTTCTCCTCCTCGCATCCACAGCATTCCAGATTTTACCTTGATCTCTCCCTTCTGCTCTTCACACAGGTTTTCCTTCAGCTTTGCTCCCAGCACTCCCACTTGTTAACGGAGCTGCTGCGCTTCAGGGAGAGTTCAGATTTACGTTGCCCTTCAGAAAAATTCATTTATTGTGGTTAACGTCGATTTTATTAGGGTGTAATGCTTCCTGGAATAACAGCGCGAGAGAGAAGCTGTCATTTCGTGTAACAAACCTGAGCGTTTCAAACAAGCAGCCGGCTGACAGGTAGGCTTTGTGCTGAACTAGTAAAAACTAGCACTTAGCCAAATTTGGTTGTCACAAACCTCCTGGTTGTGCTGTGCCTTGCAGTCATTTATTTCTGTCAAATGAGGAGACAAGTGAGTCCCTTCCAAGGGTCAGGAGGGAGCTCGGTGAGTGGGAGGCTCAGTTTGGGGGATGGTGGAGAGGAGGCACTTCCATCGCTTTTGGTGTCACGCACCCAGACAGGCCCTGATTTTGCCCTGGAGGAAAGGGAAAAATAATCTGTGGGGAAGCACAGACAGAGGAGTTCTGTTATTTTGGTATTTTTGACTCTTTCAAGGATCCAGCAGAGTAGCGCTTCCAACAAAATCCTCAGCCATACTGCTTCGGTGTGCCGCTTTTCCTGCTATTTCTTCACCAGAAAGAGCTTGGAGATTTTGGCTTTTGTGACTAATTTGGGAGGGTGCCTTCAGTCGTCTCCTTCACGTACATTTTTGCTGAGTTTGTGTTGATTCGTTTGAAAGCGAAGGCTCAAATGCTGTGGGTAGCCATGGTAAAACAAGAAAAAATAGCTTTCTGGAATTAGTTTAAATTAGCAGGTTGCTGCAGTTGCTGCCACGTGCGAATGGAAGTAATGCATGGACATTTTTTGGCAATTTGCAGCGCTTAGAAGTGTTTAATATTCAATTGGGGTTTTTGTGCTGCTGTTAAAGACCAAGGACTATAAAAACGGAAGCCTCGAGTTTTATTACGCAGAGTGGGAAATGGTCATGTAACAGCTTTCCTACACTGAGAAATTCGGGAAAAACTTTAACCTGAATTTGCGTGGAGCAAAAGTATAAAGAAGTTACTGAGATCACATAAAAATTACGCATGAACAGTGCCATGGAAAGCGTGGCTAAATTTGAATGCGTGCCTCAGGGCTGTAACACATCAGTCTGCTCACTATAATCTGATTACATTCCGAGGCGCTTCCCTGCATACGGATACATGAGGACTCCATTCACTTGTTGCTTTTGTTCTACCAAAAAAATCCCCAAAAACCCAGTGGGGATTTGTTTCACGTGTTGATGACACATTTAGTAGTTTGATTATGTGTTTTTTCGAGGAATTGGTGAAAATCAGAAGTACAGGGCAGTGAATCTGCTGTGAAATATCCCGAAACACTCCGTCTAGTGAGGTTCACACATTAATTTTTACTGTGAGAATAAAGGTAATTCAGCGTGCAACAAGACCTTTTCCCAGTTATTGTTAAACGAGCCTGAGTTTTAAGTGCTGTCAGAAACTTTGCTTTTCTGTGTTCTACAGAATGCTTCTGTGAGATTCCTGCAAAGTTTAAAGCACCAGAGGCTGGGGAAGGTGGCATTTCTCTGGGTTGCTTGTTCAACCATGTGAAAGTTGGATTAGGCACATAAAATTTCTACACTGCACTGCAGCTTCACACAGGCAACAAGTTAAATGTGGGCCCTTTGAAGGGGTGAGTGGTAACATTCTCATCTCCAGAAGAAATGGCTTCAAATGACCAAAATGATCAGTGACCAAAACTCAAGAAGCTGAGGAAAACAAGACCATTCTCCCCAGATCACTCTTCTTTCAGTGTCACTGCTGCATGAAACATGGGTTGTGTTGGAGCCGGCAAACTTCAGTTGTGCAGGAAGGTGGGGAGTCTTAAAAAAGGACATTTCTCTTCTTTCTCCATCTCAGAAACACCTCAGGGTGGCATCAAAGCAGCCCGTGGTGTCAGATCACCTCACATACAGCAGGCACCGCTGTCCTGCCCTGATTGTTGTAATCTCAGCTTTTAATTAGATGCTGGGGTTAAGAGCTGGGGTGCTGCTCGGTGCTGTGTTCAGTCAGTTCTGGCTGCTGCAGCGTCCCTGGTGTTGCCTGGGAGAGTGAGATGCTCTGAGAAGCCCTGAGCACAGTTTTCTCACAGACACGTTAAGGGACAGCTGCACGGAGAAGAAAAATGCACCAAATCCCCTTGTTGGGAATCTCTCAGGAGGTTAAAATAGATAATGACAAATACCTGGCAGAAACGAAGCGCTGCCCTCGGCTGGTGTTGTGTGTTCCTCTTATTTATCTGTTAATTTAATTAATAGTGTGCAGATCTTACTCCAAAGTCACTGTTAACTCTTCAGCTTCCAGTTTACAGCTCAAGTCCATCCCAGCTCCGTAATGTATCACATCAAATGTTGAATTCACACTCCTGGATTTCCCGGGAATTTCGTTCTGTTCCTGGGGCTCCAGGTCTCAGTCACTTGTGTTTGTTTGTTGTGCTGATGATGCACCTTAACCTTTTGATCAGCATTTTTTGTGCCTGTACCTTGGAGATCTTTGCTGAAATAAGTTCTTATGGCACTCAGAGGTGAATTCTTTAATCTGTTATTCCAAGCACAGGAATTACTTTCTTTCAGCCGGCTCTGTACCTTCAGTCTGTCTGTTCAGCTCCGTGTTTTCACTAACAGCTCTGTTTGTCATCTTAGTCAAACGTTTAACGAAGTTCTCATCGTAGCTGGCATTTCCTTTTTCTGAAAAATACATTATCAATTCAGTTTGAGATACTTTAGCTTCAGTAAACACAGGTGGTATCCCAATTTCTGTTTGTTTTCTTATTCTTCACTCTTTTTCCCTTCAGTTTGTTTTCATTTGGCTGGATTTCTGCGGTTAGATACAAACACCTGCAATCACGTATCTTTGAGAGATGAAAACATCTCTATTTTTTGTAATAATCATACCTTGTACACTAAATATTTGAGAGAAGAAATTACCATCGCGCTAATGTTGCCAAGCTTATTTGCAGGTGCGTCCCACGAAACGAGGCAGGCTTTGAACAGTCCTGCCTCCTCTCCTGGTGCGCTGACACCTTCTCCCCGAGAATTACGATATCAGCGTTTCATCTCAGCGGTGTCTGATGGAACCGCTTTTAGGCTGGCTCCGAATGAAAGGAGTGGTGGCGTGTTCTACACACCTACAACGTGACATTTAATCGGAGTTTGATCTGGGCCGGCACTTGTAGCTGTGCTTTAATCTGGCTGCGGGAATCCGGCACACTCCGTGCCTGCCACCGGAGCTCCAGCTCGGCTCTCGGCGCTTCCCAAGCCTTCGCCTCGCGAGCTGGTGCCAACTCGCAGCTTTCCCCACCCCTCAGAAGGGTCTGTGCTCAGCCCTGGCCTCTGTAGATGAATTCCCATTGCCCCGAAGCCAACGGGAGCATTTCGCAGTTGAAACTTCGCTCTGTGGGTTAAATCCCAGCTCTGTGACATTTCTGCGGTTAATAATGTCCCCATTTATCCGTGTGTTGGTTTGCCACCACGGACCTGCCTCAGCTGCAGAGACCACAACTCCCATTTACCTGGGACGTGAGGGATGCGCAATTCCTGCCATGAAAATTAAAAAGGGAGGGTTGAAATGGGATTAAACTCTGCTGCCAGTTTGAGATCAGACAGGAGAAAGTCTTGCAGGCCCCTTCCTGCAGGCCATGTACAAGGGCTGATAAAGGGCGAGAATAAATCCCAAAGTGTCACTCTCATGAGGAAATGCCAAGCCAGAGTCTGCGGCGAGTGTGTGGCTGCTGGTGAAGTTAATGAATGTGGCCTTGGAATCTGTAATTATTACAGTCGGGCAGATGAGTGCTTAATTCTGCCAGATGCAGGGCTTGGGAGAGCTGCTCTCCGATTCCAGGACGTGCCTGGGGGTTTCTCTGCACCAACACTCTGGGAGATGCATCAGCCCGAGTAGGTGAGTTCTGTGCCTCATTCTGTGCCGTCGCTGGGCAGTTTTTGAGCGTTTGTGGGGTCGCTGTGAGCAGCAGGTTTGGCTCGGTTTGGGCACAAACATTCCCATCCTGTGCCGTGTGCTGCGCTCTCCTCTGCGGGCTGTAATTCTTCTTCCTATCAGCCCCCACAGGCTCTCTTTAATATCCCCTCTCACCCTGTCAGAACACAACTGCTGGATTTTTACACCCAACCTCTTAATTTCCATGCAAATGGCTAGTCAGGAAAACAAACAAAAACCCTTAAGACACATCGTGCTTCACCTTAAATGTAGAAATAACAACTCCTGAAAAACAGTGATGGTTTAAGTAATGGTTTTCAGCTTTCTTTGCTGTGACCTCGCAGTACAGAAACAACAGCTCTGTGATGTGTGTTGTGTTGGTTTTAATATTTTAAAATAAAAGTAGTAGACATGTATTTACCTCTTTTTCATTACAGTAGATGTTTTGAGTTTTTTTTTTTTACTTTTATATGCTAAGGCGGTCTTGTGACATGAGGAAGACTTTGGTCATCTCACTTTGGAAACCGTAAACCTTTCCTTGGAGTTTTATGGTTTTGAACGAGGACAACTGAGATATTTGGAATTAAGCAAATATTTCTCATTTGTTCTTGGTCTGTATTGCTTTAACAGCAGGTTCCGTGCTTAATCTCCCTGGTGTAAAAACACAAAAATCCTGCAAAACCACGGAGGAACTAGAATTTCATGCTAGGGTGGTGTCATCTTGGGCAAGGGAAGTTAAATCAAGTAGCAGGAAGGTGTAGAAGTGGATTGCAGGGATGGGACAGTGTCTGACCAAATCTTACACTTTGCTGCTGGTAAGAATCAAAACAGAATGCCAAAAAGGAGAATTTTTGCTCTCTCTTGTATGGGAATACACATCAAGAAGTTAATTAGATTAACTTTTTCAGAAAGCTGACCGTGATTAAGGCGTTGTTGCCAGAGCAGTGGCTGGTTTTGGGTGCTGAACTGCAGGGGTGATAAGTGCCTGGGAGCTTTGGCATCCCCAGGAGGAGGAGTATCAGCCCCTGGATTCACCGCTCAGCTGAAGTTCCAATGCAAACCAGCCTGAGATCATCTGTGCTCTTCTGTTTGGGGTCTGTTGGTGCTGCTCCCTCAGAAAGGGAATGTAAATGTTTCCTAATTTTACCCTTTCAGAAGTGCAGCTGACATTACCATCTCCGCTTACAACAAAACCATTTTAGAGTAAATTGATGGCTTTGGCACCCCAGTGCTCATCTCAGTGCCTTCCACAGCCCTGAGAATTAACATGCACCTCCTAGATTTGCATCATGCAAATGCATTTTTTTTTTTCCCCGTGATCTGAGTCAGTTTTTTCCTATCCCCGTGAAAGATGAATGTTTTCGAGCAGGGACAGCGTGAGTCAGAGCTGCGGCTGCCACTGGGGCTTTGCCATGGCCGCACACAGCTGCTCGCCCCTCGTGCCATGGTGCACTTGCAGCTTTTGTCTTCTGTCACTGCAGGGCTTAATTTTGGGGAAACTGAAGAGATCTGTTAGGAATACAAAATGTGTGTTTCATGGACACTCTGGGTCTGCCTTTTCCTCAGCAATTATTTTGGAAGAGGAGCTGTTGGATGCTTTTCACCTTGTCCTTTGCTGATAAACGCTGTTCCTGGTCTGCTGGAGGATTTGCACTAAGGAATTATTGTGTGCTGTTGTTCTTACCTCTCTCCTTGCCTGGAGAGGTTGCTCCCAAAAGCATTGGTGGGCCCTGTCACGGCTCAGGATTTCCAGATGTGCAAATCTTTTCAGCATTTTTGCGAAGAGTTGTAGCCTTAATGCGTTTGTGAATCTCAGCTTTTACAGCACTCACAAGAAATTTACCTAAATGCTTCCGAATTCATCTGAAATTGAGGGATGAGAGGAGCTTATTGGCACAGTGCAGATTCTGGGAGTGATGAACATTCAGAGCCTCTGATAATTATGTCGATTATTTACATTGACCTGGATCAGTCTGAACCATGGCTGCTTCCTGATGTGTTTTAGTCTCCGTGGGGCTGAAATCTCCTTCTGGAGTCCTGCCTGCCACCCTTCAGCAGCACCTTCTGGTGGGCTAGACCAAAAATTTAGGAAGATCTGAATTCTAGAATTTGGAAAGTCTCTTTGCCAGGAGTTTTTCAGAGGAAGAGCTGGCTGCTTATGAAGCAATTTGCCACTGTAGCATCCTCGGAAAATGCTCTTGTGGAAAAAAAAAAAAAAAAAACCAAAAAAACCCAAACAAATCTTTACAAAATACAAATCTTGTTAAATGCAATGTTTTTGGAGTACATTGGGAAAGCACAATGCCTTCTGCTGTGACAGGGAGCATTAACTGCTCACAATAAATAGGTTGGTTTTGGTATTTTAAGCTCTCCGTTTGTAAGGTGGAATTGCTCTCCCATTACACTCCCAGGTGGAGTTCTCTGGAGTTCCTTACCTGTCACCAGCCACTCTTCGCTGGGCACACAGAGATCGCCCAGAGGACCGTTCAATGTGCACCCTGAGCCCTGCCCAAGAACAAAACACCCCCAAAAGTGCCTGAAAATCGTCCTCTTCGGAGAAGCTGGGAGGAAAGGGACACAGGAGCAGTGTCAGAGTCCTGGGATATTCAGTGAACTGTTTGGAGAGTCAGAGTCTGGTTCCTGAGCTGACACCGAGGACCCAGCACTGAGTGCTCCCCGATTTTGCAGGGTCTGGCATCCCCTCATCCCCGTTTCAGGCTGGGGTCGGCAGCTCTGCCGGGTTCCACATGACGGGGTTTCTGCAGGAGCTGCCCTAACACTGCCTCCTTTGTGCCCTCGCTGTTCGGGATCTCAGTTCTGCAGGAAACCGGAGCTCTCCAGCCCTGCATGCTTCCCAGGACGGCTCATTTCCCTGCTCCTCTCGCTCACCGCAGCCAGAGGTGACAGGTTTGCATTCCAGAGATTCCCGAGCACCAGAGTGACCGCTGCACCCTGACGTCAGTCTGAGCACAGAAACCTCGTGTGTGCCTTTTCTTTCCCATGAACGCTGTCAGGCTGGGCAGTGCTGCCTCGAGGTCAAACTAGGTTTACAGACCTGAGTTAAAATACAATTTAAAATCGAGTTTAGGTGGTGTTGTTGATTGATCTGAAACTAGATCGGTGTGGTAGCTGTGGCCAGCAGTTTGTGAAGTGGAGCAGGGTGAGATCCATCGCGGAGATACAGCTTTTATTAGGCCAGCTGCTGTTGGGGAAACAGATGCGTGTTCAGATAGAAATGGAAATAGCAAACACGAAGTTCAGAACACGCTAAGAGCAGTTGTTCTGATTCACTTATGAACTTAATTATACCAGCCAGTTAATTGGAGGGTGTGAGAGGTGCTGGTACCTGTGTACTGCAGCGAGATGACAGAGATAAAATAATCCAGCCCACGTGTTTATCCCTGTGGAAGATCTGTCTGTGTCTGGACTGCTGCTGTTGATGGGATGGTGCTCTAACCAGTGCCCAATCTGCATTAAAAATAAATAATAATAAAAAAACCAACCAGTGGTCTGATTTACACCGTGGGCTCACAGTTGGATGAAAGTATCTGAGGGCTCGGTGAGCACCAGGGTGGGGATTTCCTGATCTTTTTGAGGACTTAGGTGGCTACAGAGCGCTACAAAGTCTGTTGGTTTCGGTATTCAGAAGTTGGTGTTTTCATGCTCGAAGTTGCCACGGTTCATGCTCGAAGTTGCCACGGGTCGCGATACAGAGGTTAAAGATGGGTGGTGGTTTTGTGGTGCTAGAAATACTTTTGTTTTGAAACGATGTGACTAAGTGAGAAACTGAAGGCAAACAGCTCTGGGAGTTTGTTTCACTGACACTTCCAAAAGATTCTTACAGATACCATGTTTCAAACCCAGTGATTCCAGCCGGAACATGCGGCAGCAGGTGAATAAGGAGCTAAATTCTGTGTACATGGGAGCAGACAGGTCACATCAGCACTGTTTTTCAATTCCATTATAGTTTCTTTTCAATTTACCGTTTCATTACATTGTAACATTACATTTCGAGTGGAGAGTTTCCTATTTGCTGTTTCTGGGCTCCTAAACTTGACACCTGTTTAATCCCAAAATAGTGTATGTGACATGGTAACTGTTGCTAAAACTCGCATTTCGGTAGCCTTGAAACAGTGAGAATGACCTGAGCTTCTCCAAACTACCTCAGGTAGGGTCAGGTCTTCATCAGTGCTTCTAGGAGTGAAAAAACCCCAACTAATATTCAAATTAATTGCACAAAGTCTTTGGTAGAGTAGCACTTCCCTTCAGCGTGCTTTTGGGTAACTGTGGACAAAATTGTCCTTGCTCTGGAAGTGCTGATGGTTGAATTCTCACCTCACGTGTTTCCGGGGCAGGAAGAACCATTCTCTCCAACTGTAAATGTCTGTGGCAGAGTTAATGCAACCCGTTAAATACGGGCTGAAGTGTCCCACTGTGAATATTTTTAAAACTTGTGAAAGTGTCTTTGAGTTTCACTGTGTTTCTCTCGAGGTCTGCAATGTGTTTGGGCCAGGGGGTGAGTGCGAGCCTGGGCACTGGGAGGAGCAGCCCGAGGTGTCTGTGATGCCATCCCTGCTCCCTGCCTAGAGAATCCCCAAAGGTTTGTGGCTCCAAAATTAACAGCTTCTCCAGCTCCAACCCACTTAGCGCTTGGTTGAGGTGTGCACCTCGAGCTCCCCACCCCGGCGTTCCCAAGGGCGTGGGTGTGTTTGGTTCTGGTTTCTGGTGCTGGGATCGCTGTGGATGTGCCGTCCTGCACCTCGTGCTCCAAGAGCTGCTGGCAGGGACCGTGTGAGGATGGGAAGTACGAGATGGCAAAGTGTTATTTTGAAATGATGATGACACAGAGATGATGGGCTCGGGTGAAGCTGTAACGCTGCAGCCCTTTACCCTCTCGGCTCGCTGTGGATTGAGTGCAGCTGTGAAAGTGCCTCGTGCCACTGGAAGATCAGCATGAGAGCTGAACCGTTGTGTAACCTGGCTGTGCTTTAGCGCGCTCATCTTTTCACGTGGAAAATATTTTCATACTGTTTAAATTACCTTCTAAAAATATTTGATGTTTTACTACATCATTAACTGCAAGGAGCTGATATTGATCCCCCTTCTCAGCGCAACCCTTTGGATTTTCCTGAAAATAGCATGTGCATGTTCCTTGTTCACACCGGGGCCTGGGTGGGAGCCACTTGTTTGAACGGAGGTGTCAGTGCAGTGAGGGTGAAAGTCATTTTGCAGAAGTGATTTAACAGAGCAATATCCCACAGTCGTGGCAGGAACACTGCTCCTGCAATAAATTTGAATCCATTTATTGCACATCACTGACTTCCGCTATTTTATTTTAAATTCCGTAACCAGATCAAGGTCAAGGAAGCAAAAGATGAAAGGAGAAGGGGAAAGGAAGCCAGGAGAGGGGAGAGGCGG
This sequence comes from Pomatostomus ruficeps, assembly GCA_013400735.1. Classification (NCBI taxonomy): domain Eukaryota; kingdom Metazoa; phylum Chordata; class Aves; order Passeriformes; family Timaliidae; genus Pomatostomus; species Pomatostomus ruficeps. The sequence goes on from VYZT01026557.1 coordinate 11,422, forward strand.
CAGGAAGGGGGGAGCAGGACGAGGAATGGGTTCGAGCAGGGAAGCAGAATCGAGCTCTCACTTTGGGACTGGAGGGGTGAGCACTGCTGGTTCAGAAGGGCAGAGAGGGAAATGGGCTTGGCTTTCGGGCCTGAGGAACTGGCAGGATCGCTCTGAGGCTTTTCTCCTCGTTGATAATGATGTATCGGTTCTGTTTCTAAATACAAATCCTGCCGTGGCCAGTCCTTGTGAGCGAGTTTTCTCGTACGAGCTGCTGAACAGAAGCTCTTGTGCACCTCTGATGTGCCGAGGAGCAGCTGCAGCGCCCGGGATTTCCGAGGGAAGGGTGTCCAAAGGCCACTTCTGAATGTGCTGTTACAAGGCTTTGCTGCAGTGTTTTGGTCTGAGATCAATGAAATCTGCTTTTCATTTGATTCCTGCTGGAGAACAAACGGTCTGGATCTTCAGATGCCTCTGGAGGTCGATCCGTTTTCTTTCAGCGAAGGGAATGTTTTGCTTGTGCTTAACTTCTTCCTCTGCGCTGGTGTGAAATTTCATTTTAAACCCAAACGGCCCTTACAGTTTCCACCAGACTTTATATATATTATCAGGTGGTAGTTAATCCGTTCCTGTGAAACGTTCGTTTTCCTCCGTCTGCAAGGGTTGGAGTATCAAAATGAAAACCCAGGGACAGGAAGCAGCCAAGTGTAAATGTCTGTGGAACCAGGTGGTTCCGTGGCAGGTTTGGGGGAAGTTGTTCCACACCTGCAGCTGCTCTTTGTACCTGCAAAGCTCCACGTTTGCAAGCAGGGTCAGATTTTTTACGTGGAAGGGAAAGAAGGATGCTGTGCAGAAGCTGGCTGACCCCAGGAACGAATCAAATCCAATAACGCTGTTGATATTTAACCAGTGATTTAATTCTATATCATGTTCATTGTACGAGGCATGCACAACACAGAAAACTTCCATGGAAGCTGGGAAAGGGCGTAAGGGTGAAACACAGTGGTTTATGTTCCCTTTACAGTGAAATATTCCTGAATTTTTTGGAGCAATCCAGGGGTCAAACACCCCATTCTCATCAGGACCTTGCACAAAAGGTGCATTTGCTCCCACACGGAGAGAACTGTCCCCAGGAAGGCAGGTTGGTGCTTTTCAGAGGAAAGAAGTGGCTCTCCTTCTTCTGTTTATCTCTTATATAAAATCGGTTTATGTGCATTTGATTTAAACTTGAACTTTCCCTTGAGGCTTATAATGCATTGTGTTTTTGAAGGAATTTTCAATCACTTCTCATCCTGCTCTAAAACCATTTATTAAAAGCAGCTTTGGGCAATCAATACCTGCACTACAGCAGGAAATCAGAACTATTGGCAACTGTTGGTTTATGTTTACTGGTTTGAACTCTGGCCTCTGAAACTTCGTTCTGTAGTTCCTCTAAAGCTTTTCTGGTATTAAATACCTTCCCTGGGAGGTTTGCCTTCTCCTGCACCCTTGTTGTTGACTCAAGCTGGCGGCTTTTCTGCTTAAAAGAAACATTTGGTTGTTTTAAGAACCGTGAACAGCAGTTTTTTGGGCCCAGAAAATAAAAATACAAGTTTCTACACAGATGATGGCTTTTCAAATGCTTTATTTTTATTATTGCAAACTGTGTTGGGGATTTGGCTTTGAGTGGAAAGTAGCAGGAATGTGGGAAGAGAGAGAGATACCCCTATATGTATAGGGAGATATAGATAGGTACAAAGATGTGTGGAAGATGATAGGGATAGATTGCAAATAATTTAATATGTGATTACAAAAATTCCAAGTAAATAATCGCATTTCTGTAGAGTTAGTCCCCTGCACAGTCTGCATCCTAGAAGAACCTGGCCTTAGAGAATTCAGATTAATTTCTTCCTACAGTCTTACAATCATGAATCCACTTGACTTCTGCTTCCAGGGATGAAAATGACAGTTTTCCTCTTTATTTCAGGACACCTCTGAGCTGTCGTATGTGGGAAGAACGCTAAGAGAACCGTCTAAAAATGGGTGTTAAAACATTCACTCATAACTCCCCTGCTCACAGCCAGGAGATGCTGGGGAAGCTGAACATGCTGCGGAACGACGGCCACTTCTGCGACATCACCATCCGCGTGCAGGACAAGATCTTCCGCGCGCACAAGGTGGTTCTGGCGGCCTGCAGCGACTTCTTCCGCTCCAAACTGGTTGGCCAAGCGGAGGACGAGAGCAAGAGCGTGCTGGACCTGCACCACGTGACGGTGACGGGCTTCATCCCGCTGCTGGAGTACGCCTACACCGCCACGCTCTCCATCAACACCGAGAACATCATCGACGTGCTGGCCGCCGCCAGCTACATGCAGATGTTCAGCGTGGCCAGCACGTGCTCGGAGTTCATGAAGTCCAGCATTTTGTGGAACACGCCCAACAGCCAGCAGGAGAAGGTGCTGGATGCGGGCCAGGAGAACAGTGCAAACTGCAATTTCACCTCCCGGGACGGCAGCCTGTCGCCCGTCTCCTCCGAGTGCAGCGTGGTGGAGAGAACCATCCCCGTGTGCCGCGAGTCTCGGAGGAAGCGGAAGAGCTACATCGTCATGTCTCCCGAGAGCCCCCTCAAGTGCAACACGCAGACCAGCTCCCCCCAAGTGCTCAACCCTTCCACTTCCTACCCAGAGTCCCGAAATCAGCCCGTGGACTCGTCCTTAGCTTTTCCCTGGACTTTTCCTTTTGGAATTGATCGAAGACTTCAGTCGGAAAAGGTGAAGCAGGCGGAGAACTCGAGGACTTTGGAAATGCCCGGGCCCTCCGAGTCCAACAGGAGGATGGGGGATTTTGTGACTTGTGAGAGCACCAAGGCCAGTTCTCCCCTGGTGATCGAGGAGGACGTGCGCGTCAAGGTGGAGCGGCTGAGTGACGAGGAGGTCCACGAGGAGGTGTCCCAGCCCGTGAGCGCGTCCCAGAGCTCCCTGAGCGACCAGCAGACGGTCCCAGGGAGTGAGCAAGTGCAGGAAGATCTCCTGATCAGCCCTCAGTCGTCATCTATAGGTATGGCCCTTTCTGGAGTTACACACACCACTGGTGGTTTCGTTGGAGGAAATCTGCCTCGTGGGTTTTTGTGCTCTACTTTTGTGAAACTCCCTTTTTTCCCCTCTGATTTATGAAATGTTACACATAAACTTGGAGTTCTTTCAATAACTTTGCAGAAGGCAGCTGAGAATGGTGAGCCTGTGGTAGCCCTCTTTGTTCAGCAGAGGCTGATAACTCCTTTTTTACTTCTGGCTGCCTGACTGGGGAAACTTAATTCTGCTTTCATCAGTGTCAAAAGGCACGGTCTCAGCCGAGCTGCAGCACCAGATTTGAAAGGCTTGTGCCTGTAGCCACAAAGGGTTAGAATAGTGCTTTGCATCAGACATCAAATCTTGTACAATCGTGACAGAGAGCCTTTGTAAGAGGATTTGCAAAATAAGTGGTGAAACACTGTCATCTTAATGCCCCAGACAAAAACGAAACCACACAGTCATAATATTGAGAATCTTTCCATTGCTGTGGGATTTGATTCTCAAGTTGCAGCTTCAAGTGCTGCTGGTTGCTGAGAGAAATCCTTTTTTCCATGAAAGACAATTTGAAACCGGTTTTGGGTTCTTACAGCAGGCTGTTCTTTATTAAGAGCTAATACTTAAAGGTTACTGGAACAATCCGTGTTTTCCTCTGCACAGAACACATTGAGAGGCTTTTAGTAAACCAGAAGATCGAGGTTTTGCAGTATTTCTAGTTTAATTACCAACATTTTGCCCAAGTCAGCTGTTTGACTCCCAAGTGGCTCGGCCTGTGCTCAGCAGAGTTTGTTTAGTGAAAGATTTTTAGTAAAGCCTGTTCCATTTGAAGACCGTAAGAATGGCAGATGGGCAGCTCTGCTTCATTCAAAGAACGTGCACGTGCCCAGGTAATTAAATAAATCATCCACAGCACAGTGAGGAGCTGGGGCCTGGCAGTCTGCGGGATTTGTTTGGTTTGGTCAGTGCCTTCCCCTGAGGAGGTGAGGTGGGGCTGACCCTCCAGAACAGCAGTGCACAGTCAGGGTCAAACTATTCAGGTGATACCCACTAAAAAAAGGTGAAAAAATTCCCCATCAATGCCATCCTTTGCTGATTGTGTAGCTCAGTGTTGATATTTTAGATTGCAACGCTTTTTCCAAATGAAGATGTTTTTGAAGATGAGGGTGTTTGCTGAGGAACAGACTTAATATCTTACAGTTTAAATCTTCAAATGTAGTTTGCCAAAACACTGCATAAATTAAAAACTAAAAGAAACTATTTGCTTGCTGGGCAGTGACCAGGAGAAGTGGGTGAAGCTCTTCTTCATTCAAAGAACGTGCACGTGCCCAGGTAATTAAATAAATAATCCACAGCACAGTGAGGAGCTGGGGCCTGGCAGTCTGCAGGATTTGTTTGGTTTGGTCAGTGCCTTCCCCTGAGGAGGTGAGGTGGGGCTGACCCTCCAGAACAGCAGTGCACAGTCAGGGTCAAACTATTCAGGTGATACCCACTAAAAAAAGGTGAAAAAATTCCCCATCAATGCCATCCTTTGCTGATTGTGTAGCTCAGTGTTGATATTTTAGATTGCAACGCTTTTTCCAAATGAAGACGAGGATGATGTTTGCCTTTGCTGAGGAACAGACTTAATATCTTACAGTTTAAATCTTCAAATGTAGTTTGCCAAAACACTGCATAAATTAAAAACTTAAAGAAACTATTTGCTTGCTGGGCAGTGACCAGGAGAAGTGGGTGAAGAACGTGCACGTGCAAGGCTGCCCCAGGTAATTAAATAAATAAACCACAGCACAGTGAAGAGCTGTGCTGTGGTTTTGCCTTTGCTGAGGAACAGACTTAATATCTTACAGTTTAAATCTTCAAATGTAGTTTGCCAAAACAGCGCATAAATTAAAGTGCATAAACTAAAAGAAACTATTTGTTGGCTGGGGAGTCACCAGGAGAAGTGGTCCTTGTTCAAAACCAGCTTTTGTTGGATTCAGTTTTTAACTCATTGCAGTCAGAACTGAAGGGCTTTGCCAGGGCCGTGTGATAAGAGATGCAAATGATTTCATCAGTGCAATTATATCATCACAAACAAACTAGAGCAAGGAGCACTAATGATCAGGGAAAGTTAAAAATAGCACATCGAGTGATATATATCATAAATATATAAATAAATGTCACCCCAGAGCGGCTTTAAGAACAAACTGGGTGTAAACTCCAGGCTGCAGCTGAGTAGTTTGGTGTGCACGGGGCAGAGAATCTCTCCAGTGATTATAATTCTTAAACATAAATATCTGTCATTGCTGTTAGTACAGCACGTCCTGCCTTAAAACAGCTGCAGAGAGAAGAGAAATGTGCCAGGGCAAGATCTTTAAAGTACAAATCTGCTCTTTGTCTTTGAATACGTTTGAATTAATATTGAGTGGTCTTGGCGTAATAACCGTCCTCAGAATGGTTTTTATTCGTGTTTTGCTATAAAGGGAAACAGCGTTCCTGCTTTTTATGATACAGCACACTTTGTAGCTGGAAAGCACTTTTTACCTCCCAAAGACACATTATTTAAATGCAGGAGTGTAAGAATAGCAAATGGAGGCAGCAGGACGTGTTAAAGTACAGCTTTTCCTTCCCTGAACGTATTTCCCTCGTATAATTGCATATATTTATCACAGTGCATTTATAAAAGCATTCTCGCCTCGCGCTCTGATACTGCAAAGAGCTCTCGTTCACTCCTTGGGATATTCAAGAGTGGTTAAGAATTGTTCATTTGTGATTTATTGTATCTGGAAGCACTTTGTAACACGGAAGGAGCCGTGGAGCAGGGCCCTGATAAATCAGGCGTTGTGGTTGCAAACAGCTGTGTCTGAGAAGACACCCTCGTAACTCATTAGCACTTTTGGCATTTGAGAGGTGGAGGCATGAAATTAAACCTAAGAACAGTCGGGCTTATATTTCATTAGACTTTAAGTATTTAATGAGGAAGATAAATCAAAATGGGATTAACTTTTGTAACTTTATAGATTGCTTAATTGATGAATTTCTCTAGTTTGTCACTTCTTAACACAATCAAAAATTTTGATTTTGCTAATTGTGAAGCTGCCAGAGATTAAACTTTCCTCTTGTCACCGGCCCCATAACACGGCATCACATAAAGACAAGAGTCTTTCACTTCAGGGAGGATCTCTCATTCTTTTTGGCAGAATGTGCACATTTTCTGCTTCACTTTTCCTGTCTTTATTCCTTCTCTTTGGTTTTCCGTTTTGTCTGACGCTTGCCAGGGTACCCCTAACGCTGTTTGATTTTCCTGGTGAGCTTCAGGCTCCCCAAGCTCAGGTTGCTCCTGTACCCCTCTCTCAGAAAGCAGAATTATTTCACCCCAGCAGCACGAGCAGCTCCAAGTCCTGTCCTGCTTTTGCTCATCCTTGGGGTGGAGGTGCGGGGAGGGAAATCTCCTTCTCCTCTGCCCTCGTCTCCCATGGATTCCGTGGGGGAGATCCAGGGGCTGCGTGACCGAACTTCCCGTGCTGAGAGAGGCCCAGATGAGCAGCATCCACAGCAGGGAGTGAAGGTGTGGGGTTGTTCCAGTGCTGCTTTCCCGCTGGGTTCTGTTCCCCGAGCCCCTTGAACGACATTTGCCCCAACGCTGGGGCACCGAGCAGGGCTCTGGAGTGGTTTTGTTCATTCATCTCTCCAACCAACAGGTGTTTGGTCTCTTTTGTGCTGCATTTCTGATTTCTCAGAGGGCTCTTCCTGTCTCAGGTGTCAATAAATGAAGGCATAGTCAGTTAATATATTTATGGAAGATTTGGAACCCAAAAGCCATTTGGTGTAGCAGGTTTGAACTCTTTATTGTTCAGGAATTGAAGAATTGACAGCATGGTCCCTTGAGGTGAACGTAACATTTCTGCCTTACGCTGCTGGTACTGGCTGTGTTCTGAACACCGGCTGTGTTTAACATTTCCATTCTCCAGGTGTACCGAACCTGTGCCCTTTCCTGAGCTGTCAATTGGAGAAGCTGATTTGGAACCAGTTGCTTCTGGGTGTTGTAAATGACTTTCCCAAAGCACTTTTATTATCTTATCACCGAGGAAGCGGCGTCTATCAGAGATTCGGGAAAGCGAGCTTGCTGTGTATTTACCTGCCCCCCAGCCCTTTCTGAGCAGTTATTTGCATTAATTTCCCTTTTTTCTTCGCCTAGGCTCGATAGATGAGGGGGTTACGGAGGGGTTGCCCACACTCCAAAGCACCTCTGGCACCAACGCTCACGCAGACGACGACGATCGGTACGTACCTGCCTGAAATGTTCTCCAGCAAGCGCTGTCATCAACCTCCCAGCCCTCACCCCAGAGCGTTTCGCTGCTCCTACACCTCCTTCTCCCTGTTGATCAAAGTACAATCACTGCCTGCAGGGGCAGGTGCGTGAGGAGAACGGAGGTGATGAAAGTCAGAATCTGCTTACTCGCTGCTTTTTATTTCCCATCTATTTCCAGGCAGCACTGGTGAGGAAAGAGAGTCCTGTTCTTGCTGTTTCTTCATCATTGCTCTATATTAATACATTTTAATTAAACCTCTGTGTGAAACAGGAGTGCTCAAGCTGATCTGCAGCCCCAAAAGCAACAAACAGGAAACAAAGACCAAGCCCTGACTTCACCAGAGCTCGCTACTGCAAACCACAGAGCAGGCAGGGCAGCCCGAAATTTTCTCCCAAACCTTCTCCCTGCAGCTTCTTACCAAGATGCTGCGTGGCACTTGCTGTAAATATTTAGCAGGGTTTTGCTGGGCTGAGCTGAGAGATTTATGAAGGGACCCCTTTTAAGGGAAGGCTGGCAGAGAAAACCAAACTAAACCGTGTCTGTTGGGTCAGAGACACCGTGGTGCTGCTGCAGCCACGTGATGGACCCACCCAGGGCTGCTCACAGCTGCTCTGACTTCCAGTTCTTGGCTATTCCCTCTCTCAGCACCTTTCCTCACATTTTTCCCAACTGGTTTTTGCAGGGGTTTGTGAGACAAGTGGGTCTGGGGAAGAAGTGGGAACCTTCGGGAGTTATTCCAGAAACTGTGTCAAGAGAAGCTCCCTATAGAGAAAATAACCAAGAGCTGCATTTTCGTAGCTCATAAAATCTTTCCTGTCATTTCCATCTAAAATCTGTCCCATTGTAGGATTTAAAAAGGGAAAATAACTGCTTAGATAAGACTTTTTGGATGACATGGAAGATTTTATCTCTCTGCTAACAAACCTGAGTGTAAAAATAACACCCAGCACTTAAGGGTTGAATTAATGGCAGGAGCACATGTTGCACTAGAACTAATCCAGGCTTTCAAACCTATAATTCTGAAGTCAAGTGGCACACATATTTCCAGCAGTGGATTATTTCAGAAATTTCCTATAAAACTGCAGAGCTTCAGCACAAACTGCGTAGAAAACTCAAAAGATAAAAAATGCTTTAAACACACTGAAAATTCCCACTAAAAGATCTCTTCCATGCAGAGAAGGAAAGAATATTTCCCTTAGCTTATGCCCAAATTTGAAAATAATTACTCTCAGAGTGACAGAAGTATCAGCAGAAGGAACTAGAATTTGCCCCTTGTTTCAATAGCTATAAGTAAAATGAGAATTATGGGCATTTTAGGCACCAGAACTAAATTTTTCTACCAAGTGATTTATTTTATAAATTCAATGAAAGCGTCAAGAATGTTCTCATCCCAAGAACCAGTTCAGTGTGTAAATGGTGCTTCCAGGACCTGAGCAGTTTCCTTTCAGGGCTGGGGGTGTATTTTCCTTGTCAGTGCATTCAAACACTGTGACAGCCCTGCAAGCACCACTTAAATTCCCATTTCAAGCACGGGATGGGCAGAGCAGCACATGAATTTAGCCTGTTATTCACTGTGCAGCAATTTGGGCCCCCAGTTTTGGGTGCATAAGAATTCTGAATAAAATAAAACAGGTTTCTCTAGCTGAATCAGAAAAAAATGATCAATACATTGTACAGGTGGAGAAAGTCTCCCCCCTGAACTTTTGGGGTGTTTCACGCACCTTTAAGCCCATGTTGGACATTTCTTTATTACTGGAAATCCTCAAAATGTCAAAATCAGTTGTGTGGCCATTACAAATTAATATTGAAACATGTATGTTGTAGTGAGAACATATTACATTTTTATTTCTCAATATTGACTTCTAAAGGTCTCTCACTATTACATCCATGTCACTGGGAAAGAATCCTAAAAATTTCAAAAACGAAGATGTCTTATCGCTCGAGTTCCTGTCTTAAATAATTAACATCATTAATTTGGCCTCCCCCGTAATCAGTGTTTCATAAACAGCAGGTCACATGTAATTGTTGTCAGCTTAATGGGCACGAGGAATCTGGTCAGTGTTAAAGTGACTGTTCCACAGGGAAGTCTAATTTATTCTTTCTCGGATATTTCACATTTGGATTGTTATAAAGTTTTCTAACGTGATCTTGGCTGCTTTAACAGTTGGTCTCTGTCAGTTCGTGGCTGCACTTAAAAAGGAGCTGCTCAGGTATAAAAGTTGTAAAAAGTCTCTCTGATCCAATAGAATGAGAACCTCCACCGCTCTAAAATAATTATTTGCAAACAGAGAACGTTTCTAGGTTCACTGAGCATTTTGGCATTCAGGTTTGTCAGAGTTCGGTTAAATATAATATAATTTTGGTATCATTTCAGGGTGAAAAGAAGGAAAAAGCGCAAGTAGGATATTTCAGTGAAAACTCTTGAAACCTCTCTCTTTATGTAGCTGGTACAGAAATTCTTGGAGATGTCAGACAAATCTCGACTGTTAAATGCCACACTGATCACAAATTGCAAAAAATGAGTAAATGTGAGGGGAAAAGAAGCAGGGAGAGGAAATCTGGTAGTGTTTCAGATATAATCCCTTCGTCGTGCTATGTCACCAAAGAGGTATTTCACCCTGCTGGCAGCGTGAGCATGGGAAAAGGCAAACCACTCACTGATAGCTGGAGAGCCTCATGATCCCCTGGACCTGCTTTCATCAGCCCTCATCTCATCAAATTGCATAAATTAAAAAACCAAACTTTATTTTCAATTTCTCTGCGGGGTCGTGCCCGCAGCGCTTCTCCCTCGCTGGCAGAGGAGGTGGCAGCAGCCCAGGCGGGAGGGTGAGCGAGCCTGGGAAAGCTGGGAACAAAAGGAGAGCTCTGGCTGCTGCCTCCTGCCCTACTTTGGCTGTCCCCGAGGAGGCTCCAGGAGCACAACGAGCCTGTGCCTCCTCCCAGCCCCCAGTGCAGGAGTGAGGGAGGCAGAACCTCAGGAACATCTCAGTAGAAAATGAAATTCTTTGCTGTCACAAAACCCAAATGTTATTCTTATTCGAGCGCACTGTGTGTATAAAAAAGGCAGTGGAGTGGCAGAGTTGGTCAGGAATTTAGTCAGAAAAATCAGAACCTGTGTTTAAAATACCCTCATTAATTCAAAACCCCCCAGTTGGCTTTTTTAGATCCCCAAATGGCCAAGAGCTCCATTCTGCCAGGCCCAGGACGTGAGGCAGTGACTTTGCTCTTGGAAATGCTCCTTTGTCACAGATCAACAAGTCTGTCAGCATCTCTGTTTCCACAGCTCGGGGACCTGCAGTGTGTAAAAACTGAAGGACAATAAAATTCCTTCTTTAGAGCAAATCTTACTCCAGGGCCACGTGAGATCAGCAATCTTTATGGGTTTTACAAACTGAGTGACTCTAAACTCCTCCAGGAAACTCTTTAATTTTGTGTGTGCCAAGAGACACCTGGTGCTCTCTCTCCAGATGAATTTTACAACTGGAACTTTCGCTGCTGAGAATTCTGCACTCAGAATTCAGATACCCCCATCCTCACAGTTGTAGTGACATCCTTCGCCAGAGTAAAAAGAGTTTCAGTGTTGATTTTAGAGGTGATCCTGGTTCTTGCCATCCTGGGCTGATCTGCTCTGTGGATTTTTGCCTCATGTGTAGGAAGATGTAGTTGTGCACAGTGCAGGTTTCATTCCTGTGAGTGTCAGAATTCCCCAAATGCTGAAGCCAGCCCTCTGGGCCTGAGCTGGAAGCAGAGCAGCAGCAGGATTTCCTCAGTCAGGAAAACTTCCTGGCTCTGAGGAGACCTCACCGTGTCTTTTCTCAGGACGTTTCAGGCATCGCAGTTTAGTAAAGCTGCATCTGCAATGAGCTGGGCACGGATTGAATAGTCAGGGTCAGAGCAGTTCCCTGCTGCCAGTGATGCCTGAGCTCCCAGCAGGCTGAGAGCGAGCTGAAACGGTTATTTCATCCCAAAATAGAGACCTTAATGCTCAGGGAAGGGAAACCCCAGGTAAGTCCAAGAGCTGTTGTTCCCATGTTTGGAGCAGATTTGTTTTTATTTCATTGTGCCCTTCAGCAAGTTCCTTGCCAGAGGACTTGGATTGGAGCACTACAGTTCCTTTAAACAGTTTGCAGCTAGAGGCTATGGAGGAGCAATTAGTCAGTTTTAAATAAATTACTTTGAAAGTTAAAGTGTTCCTTATTGCAGTCCGTGTGCTGGTTTTTAAACACAGCGCTGGAGCTGTGCTCGTGGAGCTCTCTGAGTCAGACAAGGAGCAAGTATTGATTCATTAGATTAATATTTTAAACTTAGAAATACGCACTTGTAGATACTAGTATTTGTTCGTGGGACTTGGATTGAGATGAAAAATTAATTGGCTTTAATTTCGTTTGTAAATATCACTGAATCTGCAAAATACCCCTTTGCTTCTCATTTGCTCAGCCCTTTAAACTCTTCCTCGGGGACTGTTCAGTGATTGCAAGGCATCGATATGCTGGAAAAATGCCCGCGCCTGGAAAATCAAGTTTAGTTTGCAGTTTGTGCTCAGGCCTGCTGCCCAAAGAAACAGAAATCCGAGCTTATTGGCTGGGTTTGTTCAGATGGGCAGAGTCAGTGACTGTAAGACTTGGGGTGCAGGTCAGACACGTTGCTACAGAGCAGAGATTTCCAGAACAAACGGAGATTGCAGCAGCAATGTGCCGTGCCTGTCTCTCTCTCCTCCTGTCACTGAAACCCGGGAAGAAAATAAAAACCCTCTAACACTATATTTGAAGTGATAGAGAATCAGGCATTGCTTTATTCTGGCCAGGATGTGCCCAGGAAGAATATTCCCAACACACACGTCTCTCCCGAAGTTTCTCTTTGATTTTATACACTCAACATCCATAGGAACACGTTATTTCAAAGCTTATTGGTACAAAATGAGGTAAACCCCAGTATCCAGGTTCTCATTGGGTCTGAGTTTCTTCATCCTTGGTGTTGATTAAATTTCTATTTTGTGATACTTCTTATCAGTCCTTTCCCGGAATAGGTGGTTTCGCTCTGCCCAGAGCATTGGCTTGGGTTGGTGGTTCATTATCAGCCTCTGATGGTCCTTGATGTTCTTTGCATGTCTCCTGTGCATCATCCCAGCCTGACGAGATGTTAAACCTATCTTTCTAAAACAAAACGGAGGAAATTCCTTCCCAAAGCAAGACCTAGCCAATTCTTACAGAAGAAACAGAAATAGAAATGTTTAAAGATACGTAGTTTCCAACACTTCTCACACAAAAGCGCTCGAGGTTCAGCTTTTCACAGCCGAGGCTTCTCGGGTCATTTCTGGGTTTGTAACTCGGTGCCTTTTCCCTTTGCAGCCTGGAGAACGTTCAGTATCCCTACCAGCTGTACATTGCTCCTTCCACCAGCAGCACAGAGAGGCCCAGCCCCAACGGTCCCGACAGACCCTTTCAGTGTCCCACGTGCGGGGTGCGCTTCACTCGCATCCAGAACCTGAAACAACACATGCTCATCCACTCAGGTGAGGAGCACCCCAGCATCCCTCCCTCGTAGCCTCGTAATAATGCGGGGTTTTCACTCACCTGCCAAGTGCTTGAGAGCTGATTGCTGAAAGACTGGGGAGAGGTTTGTCTGGCTGAGTGCTTGTTTTGATCCCTGCAGTCTGACTGATCGTTCTGCTCATGGATGATTTGCATTTGTGTGGAGTGACAAAAAAAACCCAAACCTGATTGCCTGGAACTCGTCAGGATAAGTCATTCTCCTGAAAAAGATCTGAGATGAGATAAAAGATACTTGGCCCTTTTATTGCACTAAAGGAGTGGATTGAAATTCTTCCTCTGCCATGTTGTAATTCTCTGCTGTGTGTTAGAGGAGACTTGCAGCCTTCAGAAAATATTCTCTGTCCTTGCACTGAAGAATGTTGTGTGCCTTTGGATCTCAGAATTTTTGGAGGACAACTGAATTGGTTTGATCATCAATTCAGCTCCTGCAGATAGCACAGGCAGCCAAAGGTTTGTGAGTGCCTCCTCTGGGCCTTGATCCCCAAGTTCATTTTGATTTCTAACCAAGCATGAACTCCCCAACATCTTTGCTGTTGGTGTTTTCAAGACTTGTCAGCATTATCGGGCAATGGCATTGGCATTTGAGGGAATAAAGGGAATATTGAAGGGTTTTATTGCACTTGGGCACAAAGCCTCATGGTTGATATCTCCTGCTTTCCTCATCTGCACACAGAGGCTGCACCATTCTGGGACAGAGCAGCCACAACTGGCAAAGTCTGATTTTTTCACTGTCAGCAATTATTTTTTTCTAATCCTTTCAAGCAAAATAACCAGATCTGTGTTTAATACTGTAAAAAGCAAATTCTGTGGGCATATCAGGTGTGAAAATGATCCCAAGCCCGTTGTTAAAATCTGACAGCAAAGCATCTCTGGCCAGCCGGTGAACTGGCAACCCCTGGGCAAAGCTGGGCAACATTTGAATAGCTCGTTTAGAATAATTAACATGCAAAAGAACTCTCCAAGCTTGTAAATGTTGGAAGTGTTTTCTCATGAGCAAAATGGCTAAAGAGATTTCCCTCAAACTAGCAGAGCAAATAGGTGCCCTTGGACAGTAGGAAAGCGTGAAAAGTCTGAGCTCCACCAGACCATATTCCAGTTTATTAACTTGTTTTCACATGCTTAACAGGGCATTTCAGTGTAACCTTAACTACAGCTTTCTCTGTCTAAAAGCCCTCAATTAAAAGTTCACCTCCTGCTTTGAAAGTAAGGAAAGCAGAGTGAAAGGCTGGGGGAATTAACAGCCAGGGCTGATGCACATTCAGCCTTTTGGAAAAAATCTTTTTTATTCCTTGACAGCCCTATTATGAATAGAGCTCCATATTCCAGATTCTTAGCCTCATGTTTGGATTTTCCCACTTTCTGAAGTTCAGACTTTTTATTAAATCTGAGGGTTTTGGTGACTCAGACTTTCGTGTTGTAATAGTTCTGTTTGTGTGATTACACACTCAGCCACTGCAACATGTTGCAGAGCTCATGTTTGAGGGCAAGAAATGAAAAATGAGCTAGGAATTGAATTTCTAAATGAACACAAGAAAAATTGAGAGGCATGAAGCTAAACTCAGAGAGCTGCCTGTGCTGCAAAGCCGCCGAAAACTCTTGTACAGCAAGGTTCCCACGCAATAGAAAGGCTCCTACTGCCCCCTTTTATCTCCATTCCTGCTGCATGGCAGGGCCGTGGGCTCAGTCCCCTGCCAGAACACTCCTCCGAGGCCAGAGGCAGCCCGAAAAAACACTGCAATTAAGGGCAGGCTGATAATTGCATTGTTGGGAACCAGTCTGGCACAAGGATCTGCCGGGATCAAAGGAGTTGCGGGGTGCTGGAGATGACTGCAGCACCAGGGCCTGGCTGTGCCTCGGGGTCTGAATGCAGCACCGGGGCCTGGCTGTGCCTCGGGGTCTGAATGCAGCACCGGGGCCTGGCCGTGCCTCGGGGTCTGAATGCAGCACCGGGGTGTGACTGTGCCTCGGGGTGTGACTGCACCACTGGGGCCTGGCTGGCCGTGCCTCGGGGTCTGACTGCAGCACCGGGGCCTGGCTGTGCCTCGGGGTGTGAATGTGGCACCGGGGCCTGGCTGTGCCTCGGGGTCTGAATGCAGCACCGGGGCCTGGCTGTGCCTCGGGTGTGAATGCAGCACCGGGGCCTGGCTGGCCGTGCCTCGGGTGTGAATGCAGCACCGGGGCCTGGCTGGCCGTGCCTCGGGGTCTGGACCGTGCCCTGACCCAGGGGCTGTGCTCTGTGNGTGCCTCGGGGTCTGGACCGTGCCCTGACCCAGGGGCTGTGCTCTGTGGGGAAGGAGCTCGGGACAGCACAGGGAGGAGCTGTGCTGGAGCTGTCCCCGAGGGAGTGCAGCTCTAATTATTTCTGCCTTTTTCACATTAACCAGAGCATCTCTCCTCAAGCAGGGCTTTGCCATGACCGGCTACAGCTGCTGTGGGACTCAGGGAGGATTTTTCCCATGGCTCTGGTCACCAGAGGTGTGACGGTGTTTGCGCTCTCTCTCCCGCAGGCATTAAACCATTTCAGTGCGACCGCTGTGGGAAAAAGTTCACCCGAGCTTACTCGCTCAAGATGCATCGCCTGAAGCACGAAGGTAAACGCTGTTTCCGGTGCCAGATATGTAGTGCCACTTTCACTTCCTTCGGGGAATATAAACACCACATGCGGGTTTCCCGGCACATTATCCGCAAGCCTCGGATTTACGAGTGCAAAACATGCGGCGCCATGTTCACCAACTCTGGAAATTTAATCGTTCACCTGAGGAGCTTGAACCATGAAGCGTCAGAGCTAGCAAACTACTTCCAGAGCAGGTGAGGTGCACAGCAAAAACCTAACAGGGAAACTTGTTTTTTTTTTTTTTTTTTTGCTTTTTTTTGCCTTTTTTTCCTCTTTTTTCTTTTTTTTTTTTCCTTAGATCATCATTTCCTGCTTTCAGGGCAGCCTGCTGTGCCTCTCATCAGGTTGCCAGCTAATTCCAGTCAGATTGATTCCTGCTCCACTCTCTGTTGTATCTGATCTGTCTTTCAGCATGGGAGCTATATAGGAGGCCACTGAAGAATCCAGTGATATGCAGAGGCTGCTTCTGGGTTATTTAATTTCTCTTTTCAGTGGTGTCTCTGGCCAGGCTGATGGTGGGAAGGCACACTGTTCTGTACTGCAGTGTCTGGGGTTTGCTATTGATTCGCTATTCCAAACCTCGTGCACAGGGCACGGAATTCCTGCTTGGTTTTAAGTGCTTGCTAAACAGTGTGGAAAGATTGCATGACTCCATCCCTCCTCCTTTTTCATTTTCTAGATAACATTGCCAAATGATTAGACTAATAGGTTTGGAAATAGCGAGGGCCACTTGGACATTTGTTATCAGGCCACAAAAGACTTGGCATATCTCACAAATGCACTGCTAAAGACTGTTTAAAAGAGTTCTGAGGTATCAGACGAGCACTGTATTCTCTCATTGATATAAATGTAATTGTTGGAATTTGAGACAGAAAATACAAAAGTTGGATGAGAGGAACTGAAGATAAAAACATCTTCCAGCCCTTAAATCTCTAGGGAGAGTGCAGCTTGGTGTGTGTAAGTCATCTCAGCAATGCAAAAGACATGTTCTGAATGTTGCAGCATCACAACCCCAGCCCTCCTGATTCTCAGACATTATTCTTTTCCCATAAAAAAAATTTGAGTATTTTGTTCTATTTGATTAACTCAGAAGTGACGTAGGGTGAAAAAAATTCAAAAACAAGGCAGGAAAGCCAGTCACTGTTCTTTGGGCAGAATATTGTTTAAATGTACGAGCGCTCCGTATCCATGGGCTTACGCAGTTCTTGTTCTTGGCTCCTGTGCCAAAAGTGGAGCCAGAACTCTGCAGGGTGATGCCCTGGCTGTGGCGAGCAGTGCATTGTTGTCAGCAAATGAAAGGCAGATTAGAGGGTGTGATTTTAGCTGCCTCGCTCCAGTGCGATTGGACAAACGCAGGTTTAGCAGAGCTGCCTGACTGGGGTTGGAGCAGTGGCTGCTGCTGTCATTTCAGGGTTTATTTTAACTGACACGCTGCCAGGTGGAGCCAGAGCATGCAAAGGTGCATCTGTGTGATGGATGGATCTCCTTGTCTCAAGTACAAACTGCATGTCTGGTGCTGAAAACTGGTGCACAGAAATTTATTTTCATTGTGTCCTCATGCCCTGAAAACACAGCTGGAGCGTCTGACAGGTTTTCTTTAGATCCACTGAGCCCTCAGCTGTTAAGAGCACGTAGCAGAAGCGTCCAGAAAGGATTAAAAGGGAAGGAAATGCAATTCCATTCTTCTCTCAGGAGTGTGCTACATGTCAGGATCATCACCCCCGCTGCAGCTGGCAGCTTCCTCTGCCTGCAGCCGCCTCACCTGGTGCCTGTGGTTCCAGCCTGCCCGCTGGGAGGGAGGTCCTGCTGCTGCTCTGGGGGATATTGTACCTCAGGCCGCATTTTGCCAGTGCTAAACTCATTTTTGTTTCTATTTTTAAAGCCTGAGCGCTCCCTTTTTTTCAGTGAGGTTTTCAGTGCCTAATGTGTTCCAGACATTAACTTTCCTTCTCATCAAGGTGATACAATCTAATAATAAGAAGTTGCTGCGTAGGAAATACGGATGTGAAATGGATGCCACGGAATAAATGGTGTGTGTGTGGAAATGAGAACCAGGTGATGGTGCTCAGCGGAGTTTGTCACTGCCACGGTCGTGGCTGATGTGCAATGGGTACCTTTGTTCTCTGTGCAATGCAGGGTGTGGTTTGTGTGATGCCACGGTGCGAGAAATGACATTTCTCTTCTGTCCTTTACCCCTTCCAGTGACTTCCTAGTACCGGACTACTTAAACCAGGAACAAGAGGAGACCCTCGGGCAGTATGAGCTAGGGGAGCATGGCTTTGAAAGCAACTCTTCTGTCCAAATGCCTGTCATTTCACAGGTGTCGTCAACTCAGAATTGTGAAAGCACTTTCCCCTTGGGGTCTCTGGGTGGGTTGGCAGAGAAGGAAGAAGATGTGCCCGAGCAGCCAAAGACTAACGCCACTGCTGAGGCAGCCGCGGGTGACCCTCCCAAAGCGGAGCTGTCATCCATCACTATCGAATAATTCATGGTTTGGTTTCATTTTCGTTCTTTGGAAAGTGCCTGTGTTTGGTCCTGTACATTTTAATTTAATTTTTTTAAACGAAAAGTGGGGAGCTTTTCCCCTTTTTACTTTGTAAGCTACGCTTTAAACTGAAAACTGCGACAGATGTTACATTATTTTTCATGACTGAATGATCACTTCTGTGAAAATATTTAAGACTGATTGCACAAAAAAAAAAAAAAAAAGATCTTGTCAGAACATCATGGAAGCTGTGATATACTTCTAAAGAAGAACAACTGGTTCAGATCACTTTAACTATTCCTTCTTCCACAGTTAGAGCAGCTCATTAAGTTTCTCTTGCTTCTGCAGGCCCTCTGGTTAAGGGAAAGAAATCAGAGGGAACCTTTTACAAATGATAAACAAAAGGATGGTTGGAAATCATGACTGAACAGTTTTGAGTAGTTTGGAGTGGATGCTTTAATCTTCTGCATAAAGAAGTGACACTTCCTGGCTGTGCCTGCTGCTTCCCAAAGCGCTCGCTGTGCCCGTGCTTGGAGACGGCGAGGGCTCGGAAAGGAGCGGTGCCACACCATCCCTGTCCCTCCTAGATAAATGCCAGGCATCCCTGCTTCTTCTGTCCCAGTCCTTTTACAACTGCTCCATCCCACAGCCCGAACTGATCTGCCCAGCCGAGGTTAGGCCTGGAAAGTCTAAAGGTGCACCAGGAATCGGGAGCGATTGAAGCGTGTAGCCGTGCAAGCCTGACAAACACCTCCTGACTGTGCCTGTCTGTGGGTGGGGAGCCACGCAGGAAAACGAAGGTTTTCCCAAACTGATTCCAAATTCCCAAATTCTGAAACCACGGCCAGGTTATTGCAGTTTGATCGCTGTCCCCTCACACACACTCTATTTTCACTAGTCTGGAAGCTAGCTAGAGGGAGTTCCCAGATCGGAAAAAATAAGCTCTTTTGTGCATTATTGCACATTTTGTGTTTATACATATGTATGTATAGTTTCAGAGATTTTTATTAGCCTGTTTTGGACAAAACAAGCAATTTATTCTCTCTAAGGACAACTTTCTGCCCGACGGGGGGTTGTTTACAAAAAGCCTATAGAGCAATGATGAATTGTTCCTGTTTCAAAACACTTTCAATCCTTGCCAACTCGGTTTATTAAAGGCCATTACTCCAGCTACACACACACAGCTCAAGCAAGCAATAAACTGAAATATTTGCAATTTCATTTTTCCATATTTAGGAAAAGCTCCCCGATGCAGGGTGTGGGATTTTCAGAGCAGCGAGTCTTGTTTGGTCGAGGCTGTTTGGGCTCAAGTACTGCTTTGAAACCTAAATCAGGAAGTGCATTAGGAGATTTGTGATTTTTCTTACGGCTTCTGAAGTTCACTCGGTGTTTGATGCCAAATGCCCCCGGCCTGCAGATGATGTGCTGAGTGAGGAGGTGTTGCTTGATCTCACTGCTCCAAAGGCTGATCGACTCCCTGAGGTCTGAGTCTTGGTTTTTGTAAATCGTTGTTTTCTGGCTGGATTTGTTTTATGCAAACATGAGGAGGAAATGAAACCAATAGAGAAAGGTCGCTCCTGATGAGACAGAAGACACAAAAGTCGTATTATATTGCACATCAATTTGTATTCAGCCAGCCTAGGCAGCTCTGATACTCTCTGGGTCTGAGCTCTTTCTATTAATAGCCAACTTTTGTAAAAGGAAAAAAGTTTATTGGCCTTTGGAAAGAGTTTAAAGGGTTTCGGTGACTTCAGGAATTTTTCTCTTTTTAGGTAAAACCCACATATTTTAGTAAATCGGGCAAAAACACTTGGGATTTAAGTACTTTCCAAGTTGCTGAGATGAGGTTTCTCCCCCAGCCCCGAAGGGTGTTTTAGAAACCTGCTGCAAGGGAGTTTTAGAAACCTGCTGCAGGGGAGTTCTGGGCTGCAGGGGAGTTCTGGGCTGCAGGGGAGTTCTTTGCTGCAGGGGAGTTCTGTGCTGCAGGGGAGTTCTTTGCTGCAAGGGAGTTCTGGGCTGTGCTGCAAGGGAGTTCTGTGCTGCAGGGGAGTTCTGTGCTGCAGGGGAGTTCTTTGCTGCAAGGGAGTTCTGTGCTGCAAGGGAGTTCTGGGCTGCAAGGGAGTTCTGTGCTGCAGGGGAGTTCTGTGCTGCAGGGGAGTTCTGGGCTGTGAGGGAGTTCTGGGCTGCAGGGGAGTTCTGGGCTGCAGGGCAGTTCTGTGCTGCAAGGGAGTTCTGGGCTGCAGGGGAGTTCTGTGCTGCAGGGGAGTTCTTTGCTGCAGTTCAGCCTCGGGTCTGCGCCTTTGTGAGGCTTCCTAAAAGGGCTCGAAGGGAAATGCTTTTCCTGGGCTGAAGCAGCCCAGGGCCTGCTGAGGAGCTGAATTTAGAGACCGTTTCTCTTCCACTTCTGATTTCTCTGAGAAGCCAGTGAGACACGACAATGCCTTTAGCTGAGCTTTATCCTGCGTCAGAGGGCTGTGACACTGAACCCAAATACAGAATTTTCTTTATTTCCCAATGAGCTATGCAGGGAAAGGAGAGTCCTTTGTGACTCATGTTCTGAAAAGTTCCTGCCTGCAGAGGTGTCATAATCAAAGGTGGTCAGGTATAAGGTGGGGGATAGAATCTGGTCGTTAGAATCTGATCATTGTCATCCCTTAATTATTTTGCCTAAGAGTTCATTGGTGAGAAGCTACAAGCACACAGCAGACATATCTGGATATTGGATTTTCAAGACTTCAAATTTTGAGTCAGAAGGCAAATTGCTTTCAGAATACCAAAGAGAAGGGGGGAAGTTACAAAGATTTTATAGCTCTGATCTGTTCTTCCTTGGAAAGAAATGAGGATCATTAACACCAAGGTGCAAGGCGAGGCCTGGGGTTCATTACTCACTGCATTGTGTGTTGCACATTCTCTTTTCCACCTCCTCATCTCTGGGTGACATCTTCCTTTAGTTCTCACTTCTCAGTCTGGTTGAACTGGAGGAACAGTAGAGTTCTCGGAGGATTTGGTTTGGTTGGTTAGGGTTGGGTTTATTTGTTAATTTTCCCCATCTGTGATTGTTTCTTGTTCAAATCTCGTTTCTCCATAGAAATGAACACAGTTTAAATGCAAATACCGTTTTATTTCTCCTCTAACCTGTTGAAAGTGTTCAGTTCTTTGAAATGCTGGTGTTCTCCACAAGAGAGATGTAAAAACACACAGGGCATCCTAAAACAATCTATGTTGCCGATGTGCTTGGATTCCAAACAGAGCAGGAGACAGAACTAAAACAGAAAAAACTTGCCTTAAACTACACCTGGGATTAAACCTAAACCATACATTTCCTTCGGTACATTATCAGAGGGCTTTGAATTCTGGGATGCATTTTCTTATTTCTTTTTTTTTTTAACTCCCCCCCAAAAAAATCCATTTTTTAGTATGTATTTGGCTGTCTGCTTGACAAGGGCCAGGGTTGATCTGAATACTGGGATGCATTTTCTTATTTCTTTTTTTTTTTAACTCGCCCCCAAAAAATCCATTTTTTAGTATGCATTGGGCTGTCTGCTTGACAAGGGCCGGGGTTGATCTGGTTGAGCCCCGGTGCCCCAGGCAGGGTCAGGCACAGGCGGTGTTCCCACAGCTGCAGTTCCGTTGTCAGGCTCGCAGGACATGGGCAAGTCTCTCATACTGAGAGATCAGTAGACTCGGTTCTTGAAAATGGTTCTGGGTTCACGTGGATTCTGAGTCTAAAAGGCGTGAATTTAAACTTTTTAAAAAAGTAATAGCTGCCAATGCAGTAGAGTATATTTTATAAGACTATGATCCCTATATGTCCCCTGCGGGATGAAATTTTATTGTTTTTAAGCTATGGTTTAAAGTTTTTATACGAGGGCTTCAGCGGCTTCGTGGTTGCTGGTTCCCCCCTGCAGCCCGGGCTGCGGCAGCGCTGAGGTGAGTGCTGGTCTCGCTCGGAGACAAACCAGGAAACATTTTATATGCAAACCCAACGGGAGCCTCGCGCACCCCGCAGGGATGAGAGAATTCAGGTGGGGGAGCGCCTGCTGCTGCTCCTCTATCCGCTGCAACTTCCACACCATCAGAGGATGGCAAACAGCTGATTTTCACTCAGGCCGGTTCCGTTCGAGTTTTGCTCACGAAAAGGTGAAATCCAGTTTTAGAGGGTTCTCATCTCCAACCCCAGCATAACAAATCCATAGCATCGTGATGGCAGGGAAGAGGGGTCAGGGCCGGGCGGTGCCTCAGCCACCCCACGGGCACCTGGGAGATACAGTGGGTTCCAAGGGTTTGAGGAAACGTCCCATGGAAGAAACAAATGTGAATTTTTGTAGTGCAACAGTGCTTACTGCTCTGGGTTTTCGTTCACGCCGTGTGTGCTAGCGCAGTAACTCCGTGTCCCACAGGTCTCAGCTGCAAATCTGGTTGCACTAAAAAAAAAAAAATAAAATAAAATAAAAGTGGAATCTGGTGCTGCCAGCCTGTGTGGCAACTGTACCTAGAGTCTTCCTGAGGGTTGCTGAAGTCCCCAGAAGAGTGATTTTGTTTCACCATTCATGTAGCTGATGCATGCTTTTGATATTCTGACCTGTAACCCTGGCTACACCGAGTCCTTGGACAGCTTCCTTGCTCTGTTCCTGCAGTGCCTTCACTCGAGGTGCTGCCCCGTGCTGAAACCCCCAAGAGGGAAAAAGTGGAAGCTGGAGGGGAAAAAAAAAATGTGAATTAAATTATTGTTGGGCTTCTTTGTGCATTTTAGTACCAGTGAAACCCCTTAACTGTGCCAGTCTCCAGTCACCAGCCGTATACCCAGTCATCATCTCATCCACAGTACAGCTTCTCTTGTTGATGCTGGCCACAGCTAGATTAACTTGGCATGTTTATTGACCTAACAGAATTGGGTTTGGGTTTTGGTTTTGTTTTTTAATGTATACGATGTTTAAATACACTTCACATTTTATATAATACTATCTGGCTATTAGTATTTTTCAGGAACCATAGTTCTTGGTGGCTATATATATTTTTGTGACTTTTTTTGTAAACTAAGTGCCGTTTCAACGTTACAATCATTTTTAGAGTTATTGTAATCAATGTGAATATCATGTTTTTTCAAATCTGTTCTGAGCCTGTAGTGTTTGCTTTGTGATCATACGTGTAATGTATATATTCTGTATAGTTACATTGTATTGAAATACTAGCTTGTTTGATATAAGAAAAGTATGTATTGGGTACCTTTTTGCTAGCCTGGTTGTTTAATCTTTAAAAAAAAATGTTCCAAAATACAAAAAAAAAAAAAAATCTCCAAACTGGTCCCATTATAGGTCAAAATTAAGGGGGGAGAAAAACTAGTTTTGAGTGTCTTTGGATAGAAACATGAAGCTAAGATTTTTCATTAAAATATTAATGTTTTATGGAGTATATCTTTGCTTTGTGTCGTTATTTAACTCTGCTAAAGTTAAACAGAGTGAGCTGGGCCTTCAGTGAGAAGGTGCAGCTCTGTCCCTTGAGCTGCATTCCCTCACACCCTGGGCTGATAATGAGCCCCAAAATAGCTGAGCGTGAGAGACCTCACTGCTGCCGGAGCTGCCGCTGCGAGGAAAGGAGTTTGGAACAGAATTAACATTCATAAATGGTTGGAGAAGTTACACGAGTGAAGAGTATCGAGAACGAAGCCACATGGCTGTTTCATTCCCACTGTACACTGCAGTGCCTCCTGTTCGTGTTCTCTGAGACCTCGCTCTGCACAAGTGCTGGGGCCAACTTTCCACGGGTGATGTCGATGGAGAGCCAAAGCAGAAGGTGTTTGGAAGGACAGCAGGACAGCAGGACAGCAGGACAGCAGGACAGCAGGACAGCAGGCAGCCATTGCAGGGGCAGCTGTGAGCTCCACAAGCCCAGAGCCTGGGGCTTAAAATGCACTCGATTCCTACACCCCCTGCGATTCCAGTCCTTTCCTCCCACAGACCCGCCTGGGCGAGCTGGAACCCGGCCGGACCAACGCAGGACATGGGGAAGGGAGAGGTTTGGAACTGCTCGGCTGAGGTGGCAGCTGCCCTGCAGCAGCAGAGTGATGCAGGCTGCAGTGGGGAATGCAGCAGTGGGAATGCAGTGCAGCAGTGGGAATGCAGCAGTGAATGCAGCAGTGGTGGATGCAGCAGGGAATGCAGCAGGGGTGGATGCAGCAGTGGGAATGCAGTGCAGCAGTGGGGAATGCAGCAGTGAATGCAGAAGGGGGAGTGCAGCAGTAGGAATGCAGCAGGGGGAATGCAGCAGCGGTGGATGCAGCAGCTGCCGAATGGTGTCCAGTGCCCGACACAGGAGTGAGAAGCGGATCACAAAAGCTCTCCCTGGGCAGAGCATTGGCCACGATGAACCTTGGGTAGGGGTTGGGAGTTTCCGAATCCCGAGTTCTCATTTTCCTGAGGACCATGCAGAGGGAAAGTGTCAGCCAAGAGCGTAATGGAAAGGGGGACTTCATCTGGCCAGGGCTGTGGAGAGGATGCAGGGTGAGAGGTAAAGCCTTGGGTCTCCCATGAAAGCAGAAATGTTGGTTCTTTGAAGCCAGACCCCGTTTGGAGTCTGCAGTGATGCTCAGCCGAGTGTCCCAAACTGAAGTCTGGCTGATTGTAACTGCACTCACAGCACCCAGAGCTGAGCAGGCACTGGATGGATGGATGGAGGGATGGATGGATGGATGGATGGATGGATGGATGGATGGATGGATGGATGGATGGATGGATGGATGGATGGATGGATGGATGGATGGATGGATGGTGAAGCTGTAACTTCACTCACAGCCTCCCAGCACTGAGCAGGCACCCCCTGGATGGACAGCAAGGCCTGGCCTGGTGACTTGAGCGGGTTTTTCCATGTTTCCAAAAGTGTGAAACATCTTTTAGCCATCCCGACCAAAGCAAGTGCACACTATTGAAGCTTTTTGTGTGCTCCCCTTGGAGCATTGAGCATTTCATTCCTGACAGCAGCACAGGACTACGGCGCAGAGAGAGCGGCTGAGCTGAGAGCACACCCAGCCACCGAGAACGTGGCAGAGCAGGGCCGAGAGCTCTCCCAGGGCTGACTGCACCATTCCCACCTCGCTGATACCCCGGGAGAATGAAGCTGCCATGAGAAACCTGGATTATGCATGAAGGGCTTTCCACCAGCTGCACCTGCAGAGCACTGAGGTAACTCCTCAGCAGAGCCGAGGCTGCCGTGAGAGCCTGAGCGTGCAGAGCAGGGGAGGGGTGTCCGTGCTGGAGCCTCTCGTACAGCCCAGAGCCCGAGTTCACTCCTCGTGGAGTTGGGATCTGTTCAGGGTTCTGCAGAGCAGGCTTGAATCAATCACAGGTTTTCTGAGAGCCCCGATTTCCTCAGCTGCCTTTGACAAATCCTTGAGAAATAGGCCACAAACACCCGGAGTGGGATCTGTGTGCTTGAGAACGGCTCTGAGGGCTGGAGTTAATTGCCTCTGAGCATGAGCTGCCTTAGTCTCAGTCACCAGGTCTCAGGTGAAGGTAAGAGAGGAACTCACAGCGCACCTATTTGTGTGTCTCGCTTAAACCCTTACCTCACTGGTGAAGTTTGAATTCATTTATACAAATTATGGGGTTAATTAATTCAATGTAACTGTGTCCATTTGAGTGGCTGTGCCCTGACTCAGACACACCCACCCCTCTCATTTCCACCACCACCGGATTTCTGTGCGAGTGTCCTTAACACATCTGGGCAAACTGCATTCCCAGTCTCCCCGTGGCTGCAGAAAGCTCTGAAGGTGCTGCAATCTGTGTTTTGTGGCGCTCCCATCATCCGGCAGGTGCCAGCTTCTCTCAGAGCGCTGCCTGTCCCCGAACACGCAGCCGCAATCCGCGTGTGCTCATCCAGAAGGAATTTGGAACGAGGACCAGATGAAAACATCCATTGACCAACTCCTTGCTCGCTGCTTCCCCGCAGCAGCAGCTGCTGTTGCTGTTTGCTGTTAACTCTCAGACGAAATCAGTCACAAACTCAGATCTCCAGCAGGAACCTGGCTCTGCTCTGCTTTAGCCCCTGTGAGCTTCTCTTGAGTGTGGGGTGGACAGGAGAGATGAGGTTTCCTTGCCATGCTCATCTCCAAACAAGCTGCTCCTCCACGGGGAATCAGCACTTAAGGACAAGACACTGTAAGGAAACAAATAAATTCTGTGGTCTTCAAGGGTTTTCTTCTTTTTTAGGAAGGAGTGAGCATTGATGGTGCTTCGGTGTATTTTCTCTTTAGTTTTTTCCCTTTGTAGAGTCTGACATTGTCTGGGCTGTTTTCAGAAAAAGCAACGTCAGCTACAAACGCTGCTTTTAAATGTGAAGTAACATGGAGCAAGTATTGGGTAGAATTCACTTACGTCAGAATAAAGTCCTTAATTATCTGTTCACTTATATCAGAATAAAGTCCTTAATTATCTCTTGGCTCGAAGCGTTTCTGTCTGCGGTGCAGAACGGCTTCCAAACTGCCCTGGGCCCGAGAGATCTGGGAGTGTGGCCCTGGAGTTTGTGCCTCAGGAAGGACAGGAAACTGAGGGCAAAATGGATCCTGGAGGTTCTACTGGAGATTCAGGGAGACGTCTCCCTCGCAGGTGAGCACAGCCCGGGTCAAAGGGGATAATCAGGAGTGCTCAGGAGGATCAAGGACCCCGTGAGGAGTTTGGAGGAGCTGACTCCCAATTCCAGGATCATTTTAGTGCTTTTGGTTGAGGAGACACCCACAAGGAGAAACGATCCCACAGGGTTTGATCCTCCATCACTGCAGGGAACAGTCCACTGGTTCTGGAAGAACAGGGTAAATTACAACCCCAGCCACCGAAGCATTTAAATAATCTGCCTTTCCAGAAATTGAAATTGCTCCTTAAGAGCTCACCCGTTTTGTGAACTTTGCTTCTGCCAGTAGCTCCTGTGACTCAGCAGAGTTTATTTTACAGCCTGTGTATCACTGGGGTGCACAGAGCAGTTTCTGGAGAGTTTCTGTGCATAAACAGACCCTCGCACTGCGTAAAACAAAACTGGAGGGAAAACACACCGCAGCACAAGACTAATAGACAACAGAGCTCCGAAAACCAAAACATCTCTCCGGGGTAGGACTCCGTCTTGCCACAATTTAAACGAGAAAAATAACAGAAATCCTAACAAAACCTTTTATATAACTTCAGTGATCGGTTTCAGGGTTGACGTGACAGCAATTACAAACAACAGTTATGCAACCGCCTCGTTGATTGAATTGAAATTAATACAGAGAAAGCAAGGAGCCAGACAAAAAGAAATGGCTTTGGGTTGAATTGTTATGCCTGAAAGAAATAAAAAAAATAGCGCTCAGGTCAGCCTCTTTTGAAAAGTGAGGGTAAGCCCAGGCTGAAAAATCTCCCTGAAGAACAGACAGAGTGAATTGCTCTTAAATGTTCTCTTTCCGTTAGAGGCAGAATTGTATTTATCCTCTTATTTACAGCTCATTTCTTTTTTAATCTGCCAGCGAGTTCAACATTTCAATTTTGCTCAAGTTCCTTTAAGTCTCCTCTTTAAAGATCATTTCACAGTGTGGCACTGGGGGTTGTGATTCCAGCAGGGCTGATCCACACAGCCGGAGGAGCAGGGCCAGGTCCCCGTGTGCATCCCCAGCGTTCCCTGCACTCCGTGGGGCAGGAGAGAGGATGTGAGGGGCTGAAGGCAGCACCTGGCACTGGGACAGGAATGAATCCCACTCTGGGCGGAGTGGTGCTTGGTAGGGCTGGGATTCACAGAAAGAAAACCTGGGGAAATCCTGGGTCTAAGTGGCTGCCAGGAGCTGTTCCCAGCTCCTTCCCCGAGATCTCTGCTGGGCAGGGTGCAGTCACTGCTCATCCAGCAGTGGGTTCGTGCAGACCTGAGCCAAACTCCTGGAATTAATCTGCCACTGTGGGGTGGGTGTGTCAAACCTGCCAGGATGGGTCTCTCACCTCGCAAACGCCGCGGATTTTCTGTTTCCCCTGAACCGGGTTAGTGCGAGGTTCCCCGCCCACGGCAGGGGTTGGAATTTAATGATCTTAACGTCTCTTCCAACCCAAACCACTCTGTGATTCCGTGAATTTCTCCTGTTGACTCAGGGAATAAAACACCGAGGGACAGACGGGGGACAGGAATTAAACCTCTTGTTTCTTTGCTCTCCTCACCTTTTTCACCCTGAACAGGAGGCAGAAGAACCCTGAGCTTGCTGCTTCCCGAGGGAGAGGAGGCAGCAGGTTCAGAGAACCCTCAGGAGATGGGTTTGTGACACATCCCAGTGACACGAGCGGGTTCGTGTGATGGGTTTGTGACACGTCCCAGTGACACGAGCGGGTTCGTGTGATGGGTTTGTGACACTTCCCAGTGACACGAGCGGGTTCGTGTGATGGGTTTGTGACACGTCCCAGTGACACGAGCGGGTTCGTGTGATGGGTTTGTGACACGTCCCAGTGACACGAGCGGGTTCGTGTGATGGGTTTGTGACACGTCCCAGTGACACGAGCGGGTTCGTGTGAGCCACCCTGGGTTCCCCACCCGTCCAGAACGGGTTCAGCCAGAAAAGTGCAGCAGAGAGCCTGCAGGGTAGGAAACACTGACTGAGAACACGGACAGTCCGTGTGTGCCTGCTCAGCTGCCATCAGTGCTGGATTCCCCACCAGCTCCACCTCAAGCAGGCGTTGGACACGTGGCCCATCCCCAGCAGCCTCGGTGCTGAGAGAAGCTGATCTCCATAAAATCCTTGGCTGTTGGGTTCCCAAAGTTCGCCTGTTCACACCTGAGTTTCTCAGGCCAGGAGCTGAGCGTTGCACGTTGCCCTGGGCTGTTCAGCGATGTGGAAAGTCCAGTTCTGTTCTTCCCTGCCTTTCCTGCTTTCCTCCTCCCATCTCTTGCTGTGGGTTCTGAGAGAATGAGGAAAAAGTGAAAGCTTGCACGGCCTCTGGCATCCTCCACGCCAGAAATAAAGCACTGGGGGGTTAAATTGGATGATTCTGCCTCGCCTTCCCCTCTGGAGACACGGAAAGATTGGAGCAGCTTGATCCATGAGTGGCTGGGCAGCTGGGCTGGGTGCTCGGTCACAGCCCAGAGCAATCCTGCTGACACAAACCAGAGCCCTCCCTGCTGCATGGAACCCTTCAAACAGCGCTGGCTGTTCTGCAGCAGGACAGGAGGGGAATCAGCAGTTGGGTCAAACTGCAGGACACGGTAACCAGGGCAATTAATACCAATTAATGGGCAGCTGCAAGCTCTTGGCTGCTCAGCTGTTGCACGGTTTGTAATGCAGGAGAGATCGCCTGGGAAGGATGGATCTCATCAGGGGAGGCTGCAGAGCCCTGCTGCAGTAAAGCTGTGCCATGGAATGATCCCTGGCACTGCCCTGCTGCAGTAAAGGGGTGCCATGGAATGATCCCTGGCACTGCCCCGCTGCAGTAAAGGTGTGCCATGGAATGATCCCTGGCACTGCAGGACACAAACCCCAGCCTCCTCCTGTCCTTGCCCTCCAGATCTGTGCCATGGGTGGGAATCTGCGCTGCCTCCTGCTCCTGCTTTGTGCTGTCACGGCTCTCTCGGACACCGAGTGCAGCCACACCACTCCAGGGTTTCCTGTCTGCTCAGACTGGCACAGAACTGGAGAAATTGAGGTCCTCATGCCCAGGATATTTTTTATACAACTGCATAAAACTCATTCCCTTGTTAGTTTTGGTTTCTTTTATCAGGGGTGTCAGGCACAGTCACTTTTCTCATTAAAAGTAACTTTATTTTTCAATTCCTGAAGGGAGGCAGAGGGAATGAGGAAGTGGAGTTTCAGTTTTCTGAAAGCGTCTCGGAAAGGAAATTACCGGATTATTGTAATTATCCCCAAAGCAAGAACATAAAACCTGCAAAAATCGGAAACTAATTTTCACTGCAACTTTTTAATTTAGAAAGTGGCTTTCGCTCCGAGTCGGTGGAAGGTTTTGAAAAGACGGAGGTGGTGGTTTCGTACAAAACACCTCTCTGCTTTGGAAACTGCCTCCGGAAAATGCGTCCCTTTTATTTTTTAACGTGAAATACCTTGTTCTTAAGGAGTTTCTTCTTGATTTGGGAGACAAGGTAATTTCAGATCGTTAAAATCTCCCACAAACAGGACTCTGGCCTGGCCTTTGGGCAGCCTCAGGAAGGCAGCGGATTGTATTCGAGTCGTGTTTGGTGGTTCAGCTTTGGGGCAGAGGTGCTTTTGTCACGGTTTGGAGGACTGAAAACCCAACCCTTAGTGACCCACAGGACACAAGGGCTGTGCTGGGAGCCACCAGAGGTGCGTGCAGAAGGGCAGGAATTGGCAGCCCTTCATCAGCTGCAGTTCCACAGCGACAACCATGGAGCAAAATGGTTATTTACAGACAGCAAATATCGCACATCGGAGCAGGAGGGAGGCTGCACACAGCAAATTGCATTGGCAGAGTGGCAGGGCCGTGCCTGGCCTGGAGGAGTGGCCATAACAAAATCGGCTCCTTAATTTGTCACTCGGCCCAGCAGCCCCGAGTGACAAAAAGCAGATTTTGCAGAGTGAACCCAGTTCTGCTCTGTCCTTCCCAGCCCCCCGTCCTCCCACAAGGCGGTTCCATCCCGGCACAACCTCGTGGTGAACGAGCGTCAGGTCTCCAAAGCCAAGGCTGAATTTAGCTGGCGGTTTTTTATCTCCAGAGGTGTTTCATTAGCTCAATTACAAGTGACATGCTCCGCTCTGTGCTGCTGACTGAAAAAACTCAGGCAGCCCAAATCCCTCTCCAAATAGAATCCAATTAACCTCTCACTCCCCCCGCCTTTAATCCCCGGTGCCTCGGGGCTCAGTCACAGCCACACCTTTTAAAGAAGACCAAGGCAAACTCCCTGAGATGGCTGTGACTGAGCTGCTGAGGGGTTTGTGGGGTTTGTTGGGCTGGGCATTGTCCCAGAGTCAGAGCCTGAGGGTTCCGTGACGGTGTCCGGTGTCAGTTCTGTGCTGCACAAACCACAGGGACAGGGAGAGAATCCCAGAGTGGTTTGGGTGGAAGGGACCTTAAATCTCACCCAGTGCCACCCCCTGCCACAGGTAGGGACACTTCCACTGTCCCAGGGTGCTCCCAGCCCCGTCCAGCCCGGCCTTGGGCACTGCCAGGGATCCAGGGGCAGCCACAGCTGCTCTGGGCACCCTGTGCCAGGGCCTCCCCACCCTCACAGGGAAGAATTTCTTCTTTATATCTGACCTGAATCTACTCTCTGTCAGTTTGAAGCCATTCTCCCCTGTCCCATCGCTCCAGGCCCTCGTGAAAAGTCTCTCCCCATCTTTCTTGTCGGCCCCATGAGGTGCTGAAAGGCCACAGTTCGGTCAGGCTGAAGCTTCTCCGGGCTCAACAATCCAAATTCTCCCAGCCTTTCCTCACAGAGGAGCTGCTCCCCATGATCATTTTGGTGCCTTCTCTGGCCTGGCTCCAGCAGGTCCAGCTCCTCCCTGTGCTGTGACCCAGGGCTGGGGCAGCTTTGCAGGTCGGATCTCACCTGGGCACAGGGGCAGGGGGGCAGAATCCCCCCCAGTGTTGGGCGCTGAGCTGTGTGTGCCCACAGAGCCCCGTCTGTGCCTGCAGAGCCCCGTCTGTGCCACGGCTGTGCTGTGCCAGTGCCCAGGGGTGCTGTGGGTCCCAGCTGGGTTGTTTTGGAGGTGCTGCTGCCCCTGCCTGCTCAGGGCTGGGCTCTGCCCCAGATCCATCCATGTCCTGGCAGTGGTGCCACCTCACTGCTGCTGTCAGGAGAGTCGGGTGCTGAAATCATCAGGGAGGCTCACGGCCGGGAATGGAGGCCTTGGAACCCCACAAGCCTGGCAAAGCCTCACCTTCCCCACCAAGATGGAAGAATCCAATTGGAAACCAGTCAGATCCAGCCCAGCCCATCCCCTGCTCTGGATTTGTGTCCAAGTCCTGAGGCAGCAACTCCGTCAGCTGTGATTTGGAAACCCTGATTTGGCCACAGCCTCCCCTTGCAAACGCCCACAAATGTCTCATTTTCTACCATTTTTTTCCATTGTATCCATGTCCCGACGAACTGGTACTCCCTGTGAATTAGTGGTAGGATTACTACTGGAATTTTATCTGCTTGCACGCTCAGATAAGCTCCTCGTTTGAGATTTAGGCTGTAGCAGTTGTTGCGTTCGGGTTTGGTAGCAGAGAGTTATATTTTAAAATACTTTTTGTCTTACAAATGTTCTCCTCCAAATATATCTCCGACAAATAAGCAGCAAAACTCAGAGTGGCAAAACGTGCTGCTGAGGAGGAACCAGCCCTAGGACTGCTCAGAACACAGCAGCGCTGAGGGGTTACAAACTGAGGAATACAGTGAAAGACTCACAGGAAACTCCATCTCTTCCAAGGTGGATGTTTTGTGTGTCTTGCGGGTCCTGGATCAGCACACCCCAGCTCTCTGTGCTCCAGCCAAAGCCACTTTTGGAAGCAGTGCTACAAACGGCACCGTAAAATTTCATCTCTGTGCTGGGTGTCACTTTTCATTCTTGCAGGTTCCAATGCCCTCACAAGGATGTTTCAAAATAAAATAAAATCTGGTGTGAGAGCTGAGGCCAGGAACGCTGTGCTGCTGTCCAGACCGAGTCCGTGCGCTCGGGGGGTCTGTCTGGGGCAGGCTGAGGGGTCTGGGGGTGCTCAGGTGGGGCACACGGGCAGTGCCTGGGCTGGGCTGTGCCTGTGCCAGGCTGCCCTGGCACCGCGGGGCCGTCCCGAGCTGCGGAGTCAGCACAGAGAACCAGCCTGGTCAGGTTCCTCAGACAATTATCTGTTTATTCCCTTCCAATGACATCCCTCTGAATCCTTCGCTGCATTTTCTGCTTGTAATTCTGCTTTTAATTCTGCTTTTTGTTCTGCTTTCCTCCCCAAAGCCGAACATCCATCCTCCCTGTCCTCTGCTCTCCGACACCCGGTCCTGCCAGAGATCATGGTGGCCTCAGGCCAAGCGCACAAACTCCAACTCCAATTCCAACTCCTCCTCCTCGTCCTCCTCCTTGTCGTCCTTGTTCTCATCCTCATCTTCATCCTCATCCTTGTCCTCCTCCTTCTCCTCTTTCTCCTCGTCCTCCTTCTCATCCTCCTTCTCCTCATCCTTTTTCTCATCCTTGTCCTCCTCCTTCTCCTCTTCCTCCTCATCCTTGTCCTTCTTGTCATTGTCATCCTCTTCCTCCTCGTCCTCCTAATCCTTCTCCTCGTCCTCCTCCTCATCATCCTTGTTCTCATCCTCAACCTCATCCTCATCCTTGTCCTCCTCCTTCTCCTCTTCCTCCTCATCCTTGTCCTTCTTGTCATTGTCATCCTCTTCCTCCTCGTCCTCCTAATCCTTCTCCTCGTCCTCCTCCTCATCATCCTTGTTCTCATCCTCATCCTCATCCTTCTCCTCCTCATCCTCCTCAGCCCCAGCCCCGGCCCCCGGGCAGCTCAGGACTCTTGGCTGCCGAGGGATTTCAGGCAGTTCCTCTCTCTGAGCCCATCTCTGCCTGCCCAGAGGTGCTTTCCCCATTCCCCATT
>VYZT01026558.1:0-13723 GCA_013400735.1 Pomatostomus ruficeps
CTCTGTCTGTCCCCTGGACACAGTGCCCAGGATGGGGCTCTGTCTGTCCCCTGCCAGGGAGGTGTCACCCGGACACAGCGCCCAGGACGGGGCTCTGTCTGTCCCCTGGCAGGGAGGTGTCACCCGGACACAGCGCCCAGGACGGGGCTCTGTCTGTCCCCTGGCAGCCCAGAGCTGACCCGGGCAGGCCAGGACAGCTCCCTCCACACGTAAACACCCTCGGGAGAAAGGAAACCTTCACACAGTTTAATTCCCAGGCCATTCTTCCAGCCGGGCACGGTGGCTGCTGGAACAGGTCTGTACTGGTAACATGCAAATTAAATAAATAAATACTTAATTTATAAGCATGATTCATCAGAGGTTTCATCTTCTACAGCAAAGAAACAGATGTTCTATTGATGGCACTTCATTAGAGAGATAAATGGGGTCACACACGTATCTCTGTTCACATCCATCTGCATAATAGACCAAACATTGAGATTGGAATTTCGCGAGGTTCGTGTGGCTCTTAGAGCAGCCTCAGGGAGCCTCAATGCCCAGCTCACCCAGCTCACACTGCCTGAACAGCCAAGGAGCTTTAGCACTGCTCGGGAAAGCAGAGGGCTGGGGTTTAACCGTGGCTATTTAGGACACAGCCTCACTGCAGACACAGAATACTGGATGGTAACCAGCTGCATGGCAGAGATTTTGGGTAGGTACCCAGCAAAATACCGCATCTGTCATGAGCAAGCAACTCAAAGCAGCAGTGACAGCAGAATCTGGAAGCACTGTTCTTCCTCCAGTTCCAGCTGGGGAGGGTTGGGTTGCAGATGGGGTTAGGGACAGCTGAGAGGGCTTTTCTGGATTTCCAGATGTTTCTGCAGGAGGCCTAAGAGCTCCCCTAGCAAAGAGAACCAAGTCTCCTTCACTTCAGTGGGCATTAATAGACAATAACGCTTATAAAAGGAGTGTTAAGTCTCCCACAGGCGTTGTGCCTTTGCTGGGTGTGGATCTGAGGGTGTGCACAGGCAGCTGTGTCAGGCACAGCAGCTCTGCACACACGGGCAATGCCCCCCTGTGCCCAAAGCCCTGCTGAGGATCCATCCCTGCTCACCGCTGTTCCCCATCCATCTCTGCTCCGGCTGCTCACACTCTCGCAGCAATTGTTTCGCTATTAGAAATTGTGGAATGTAAATCCTAATTTATTGTGACTGATCCTTTTATTTCCTCTGGGGGTGGGTGGGTATTTCTGCTCCTCTCCCACAAACCTGCTCTGCAAACACTCGCAGGTGGCAGCTGCACACACTCCCTCTGCAGTTTCCAAGCAAACAACGCCAGTGCCAGGGAGAGACGAGGAACATTAAAAACCAGCCGTGCTTTCGCTTCCCAACCTATTTTTGGAGTGGAGGGAGCAGGAGGATGTTCTTACCTACACCAACACTGACATTTGCATTTTCCATCCTAAGAAGCAGATCCCTGGTGGAATTCCTCCCTCCACCACGGCCCCGCAGTCACTCCGAGGAGCAAACGGGCACTTGAAGAGCACCGCTGCAACCCTGCAGAACAATGCAGCCATTCAGGGACAACTCTCACCCTCCTGGGGAGGTTAACGCACCCCACCCCACGCGCTGAAATTTTATTTTGGTGCTCACCCAAATTTCTGCTGATCCTAGAAGCAAAGTTATGTAAATGAACACCAAATGTTCTCACTTCAAACACACCAGCCCCATCAAAATGTGTTCTTGTCTGAGGGTATAAAGGTAATAATTGGTAACCTTTGACTGCTAAAAATGTAAAGGGAAAATATCTTTCATTTAAAACTTGCTCGTTTGGTTACCATGGACACTGCTTAATCATGAAGGATGACTATTACTTGTTCCTATAGAAACCAAGAAGCTTAAGAAGCATCCTGTAATTTAACTCCAGACGCCAAATTTTACACCAGTCCACCTATTACCACATTTGGGTACTTCAGAACAAGCCCCGGCTTGATCTCTGACTCTAAAAGAAATTCAGCGATGCAGAAATGCTGGAAGAAATCAAAAATATGAGCACATAAGGCACAAAAGAAACTTGCACTTCACATAAATTGGTTTCTTCAAAAGGAAACATTAAGCGCTCAGCGTCTGAGGATTCCTCTCGCAGTGCAAATGTTAATGAAGCAAAACTTTGGTCGTCTTTATTCCTGTCAGTGTTCTCCACGTCCACACAATTGCAGCACATGTTTTTCCTCCAACTGAATGCTTCAGTGCTCAACTTAAGATGAACTTCAGGAGCCATGTGGGAGCCTGGGATTCCTAATGAACCTCCAGAGCCGCTCGTGGTCCCAGCCTTGCTCCCCAAACAATAAAAACATGCACCCCATGCAAGGCAGAAAGCGATGGACAGCACGAACCTTCCAAATTCAGGCCCTGCGGTGCTCTAACCAACCTTTTAGAGCTTCTGCTTATGAATAAAACCACAGCACTTGTCTGGCATTGCTCATCACCTCCGAGCTTCACCTTCAGCACCAAAGAAACATCAGTCAGAATCCCTCTCTCATGTAGGTCTGGGGGAAAGGCTTCCAGAAATTACCCGTGGCTGACGCCATTCCTTGACCCTCACCAGCTCTAGATGGGGAATGGATTCACAGCTCTCAAAAAGCCATCAATTTTTACACTCTCTGATTCCCACAGGCCCTGAGGGAACTCGGTGTAAAAGCCTGACCCCGAGGCTGCACAAACCAGTGCCAGGAGCAGGGAGTTGTGGGGCTTGTGCAGCTTTTTTAATAAGCATACACATAAACACACCAACAATCGGCGTCTAACCGTAAAATATCCTCTGGAGCGTTGCGCAGGAAAGCAAACTACCCTCAGTAGTGTCTGAGCTGAAAAAAGCAAAACTGATAAAGGCCAAATGAGAGCGTTCCCTGACCCAGCTCGTTCCCATCCCCATTGAGAGCGGAGTGAATTAAAGGATTAGAGAGTGCCTTCAGTGCAATAACTTAGGGGATTAGTGGCACTCTAGAAGACCTTCAAGGGAAATACAGGTTTAAAAGCTTTAAAAGGCAGCTCTGTGTCTAAATTGTTTGGACTGCCACAGCTGTAAGGAGACAAACTCACCCTAATACACGAGTGATCATGAGAAGTCTGCTGAAACCCCTCTAAGCATGTGTTTGGAAGCAATTCTGGTTTGGACTCAGACCAGGGGTTTTAACCTCTTTCTCATTTATTACCTATGGCTCGTAGATAAAAACTCACTCTGCGTCACTCGAGAGCAAATCTGCTACTTATTCCCTTTCGGAGCAGTCAGCCCCTCTTAGGAACTGCCGGGGGAAAAGGAGGGAGCTGCCAGGAGAGGGCTGGGAACAGAGATAAAGGAAAGGACGAGCAAAAAGTGACAGTGCTCCTCAGAGATTCCACCAGGGCTTCCCAGGGGGAGTTTTACAATTTGATTCATTTTTGATCTCGCAGGAATTTTTCCACAGAGAACGCTCGGTGAGTGTGGATGTTCCTGCGTTCCTGACGTGTCTGCAGGAGCTGGTGCGGGTCAGGGTTTGCTGCGGGAGCAAAGGGAGTCGCGGCACTGCTGCCACCTCGCTCCTGCTGAAGGGTCAGTCCAATAAATTCACTCTGAATTTTTGCTTACGGAAGGGATTCTGAGATTTAAGCATTGTTTAATATCAAAACAATTCCAGAATTCCTCCATCACGCACCACTTCCCAAGTCATTAAATTCAGTCTCGATTTTTACTAGACAATGAAGCATTGAACAAACACAGCAAAGGCTCAGCTGGAGCACTGGTGCTAAAAATAGCACAGCTGCCAGTGAATATTTCCTATAAACAGCACAGCTTCAAACATTTTGCATATCTTTTCTATGGGCATCTGTCAGCCATGCTGTTAAAATTTCAATGAAAGACTGCAAGACTTCTGTGGTGAAGCAGAAAACGCCACAAAAGAGACTTGAAAAACAAAGCAACGATCATTAAAAAGTGCAAAGCAGGAAGGTCTCCTTTTCCTGGCATTTAAAAGACACCACCCTTGGAAAAAAAAAACCCAGGCCTATTGCTAATATTTATTACTGGGCTCCTGACTTGCCTGCTCCCAGTCCTTAAATGAAAAACAAAGTCCTGCAGAGGTGGAAAGGGAGAAACTCCACATGGCATTCCTTGTCCAAGCTCACTTTTTGTTACCGTGCTGCAGAGCAGATTTTCAGCTAGGCAAGACTAGT
Source organism: Pomatostomus ruficeps (assembly GCA_013400735.1). Taxonomy (NCBI): domain Eukaryota; kingdom Metazoa; phylum Chordata; class Aves; order Passeriformes; family Timaliidae; genus Pomatostomus; species Pomatostomus ruficeps. The sequence continues at coordinate 4,191 of VYZT01026558.1, forward strand.
GAGAGGTGAGTGAAATTTCAGTTGGCTTTAAATATAATAAAACAAAACCTCCTTGGTTGTTATGGCACTCTGGGATGTGCTGGGACAATTTTCCAGTCGCTGCCTCCCTTGTCCCAAGTGAGTGCCTGATCCTCCAAGGTATTGATTATTTGGGTCTAAGCTGATCTCTCATTTGTCTCTTAAAAGGTTTTGATTTCATCAAACAGAGAGAGAAAGACTAAATTCCAGCTGTTTTCAACAGATGTGTATCTGAATAGCCTGTGCTGAGAAAAAGCCCCAGCCTGACCTTGGCCCCCCAGCTCAGTGTTTGGTGCGCTGAGATTCTGGGCTTTGCTGAACATCACTCAGCTTTCTCTTCACAGCAGCCATCAAAGCAAAGCAAGAAGAAAGCCTGTTTAATAAAAATCCTTTTCATAGAACACCTTGAAAAGCATCTGTGATAAACAGAACTCAGAGCAAGACATTTCTGTCCGAGGCTGACAGAGAGAGAAGAATCAGGAACACGAAACCTTCAAGATCAGGAACTCCGATGTTCTCAGATTCTCAGGGCTTTGATGACAACTGATTCCTGCAGAGATTTACACAAGAAAGCCCCGAAGCCAAAGCTGCTTTTGGCTCAGAGATGGGACTGTGAAAGGAGCACCGTGAGCAGTTCCTGCCAGCAAAGGGAATTTTCAGAACATTTCCCACTGACCCCCATTCCTCCACGGTGTCCATGAGTAAGGAGAAGCACAGAGATCTGCAGAAAACCCCGGACCCTAGTGCAGCCACACGCAGCCGTTGCTCTCACTGAAAATTTTCCTTCTCCCCACTCTGCCTCCCAAGTACCTTCCACTACACTAGCTGGATCACCTGGGAGTAATTATAATTACTGCCATGATTCCTCCCACAGTCCCACACATCTCGGAGCTGAACAGATGGTCCAGGGGTTCTGCAGGTAGTTTTTTAATCTAACTAATGTTTACCTGCAGCGTGTCCCGACTCTCTGTGGAGAGCAGAGCCGGGGGTTTCAGGCCCTGTCCTGATCCCAGCAGGGATTAGCGGTGCAGTGAAGCCTGGCTGCTCTCCCCACACAGCCCTGGGCAGGATCCCGGCTGCCCCCTCGGAGCAGCCGTCCCCTCCCGCTCGCCTCTGCCCTCCCCGCCGGTTTCACTGCTCAGATATCCCAGCCTGGCCTCCCGAAGGGACGGAGTGACAGCCACACCGAAATGTGATGAATGTGTTAAAGGCACCAGGGCTGACCAGAGAGCTCCAGAACAGAGGATGCCATCACATGAACCATTGAACAAGCTGCTGTCACTGCCAACAGCTCAAAGGCCTGGACATTTCTGCGCACACTGCAGCAGATTGGCTCCATCTGGAGTCCCAACACAAAGCTCTCCCCTCCTTCCCTCAGATCCTCACACAGAAAATGCAAACGCTGCTCCCTTTGCCCAGCTGACAGCACCGCAGCAGCGCATTCCTGAGGGAGTGGCTCTCTCTGTACCTCAGGAAGCAAAACCCATTTCCCAGCCTGGGTCTCAGCCTCACAGGGCTGTGCAAGCCGTAAGCCCAGCCTGGCTTTTCCTGCTGATGCTGGGGCGGGATGGGCTCTGTCCCTCCGTCCCTGCCAAGGGCTGGCAGCAGCAGCGGCAGGGTCAGAAGGGTGGGCGGTGGCAGTGCCCCTGGTGGGGAGAGTGGGCTGTGGCAGTACATAAATACCGGATTTAAACACAACTCCCGTGTGCTCAGAGCCTGAGGGACAGAAAGCAGAGCTGACTCACGGCAAACACCGTGGCAGCACCTCGGTGCTGGGGTGCTCCAGCCTCAGCTCCAGCACCCGGCATTCACTATCTGGGACAGACTGAGCACAGGGAATGGTCCCACAGGGATCCTGAGCCAGCAGAGATCTCCTCCTCCCTGGTAAATGGGTAAGGATTGCCCACCCCCAGCAGGCTCCCTGTCCAAAAGACGCTGAGCATCCTGGAGTGGCTTCCCCTGGAAAAGATCAACTTCCAGGTGCCACTGCTCCTCCAGCAGAGCCGCAGGCTCACCTGGGCCCTGGGCGGATCTTGGCACAGGGTCGGCAGCCTGCAGAGTGCACAGACTGCCAGAAGGATGTCTGGGAAACACACATGTGGCAAAGCAGACACTGCCAATTCCTGTGAAGTGACTCCAACATGCCTGAATTTATGGCAGCCTCCCACCAAGGATTCCTGATCTCTGAGGATCCCAGCCAGAGACAGCAACTCCACTGCGGATCAGCCCCTGAGGAGGGGGCCCTCAGCTCCCTCCTTCGGCCAGACCTGCAGGGTTTTCAACATCACATCACCCCCCAAAACCTGGAACCTCCTTCTGATTCCTGCATTTCCCACAACCCCAAGACCCGTACAGTTCATCAGTCTTCCAGTGGGAACAGAACTTCTGCATTATTCCAGCACTGCCATCACCCTGCCCAGGTGACCAAGCCCCGCTCTGACCCGCTGTGGCCTGGCTGTGTGACACCACCACTGCACAACCAAAACTTATCAAAAATAGAGAAAATTCTCGCCCAGCTTTGCAAAACCCTTTCAGATCTATGGATAAGAGTAGCTCAGCCAGTGCTGAGAGGTGGGGATCCCAGAGACAAACACAAAATACTCCAGGAGGGATCAACAGCAACAAGATTTCAGCTGGTTCAAATCCAATTTTTTACAAACTTTCGGGCTGATTCCCATTTCCATCAAATCCGCCTGTATATTCCTTGTGTTCCTGACAAATGATGCCATTAAGTTCACATTGGGTTACCTAAATGAAACTAAACACATTTAGTTTGTCACAGTAACTGAAGTGACAGTAAAATATTTTGGTTTTGCACAGCACACAAATAAAGAGGGAAAGGGAACCGGGACATGTTTGGGAGTTTACAAACACTCCTCCCTGACAGGCAAAACAGCAACAAAAAAAATCATGCAAAGAAAACCACTGTCTGCTTAAAGGAAAAGCTGAAGCTCAGGGACTGATTTAGCCTCCCATTGTTTTCTCAGCAATGATTCAAAATCCTTAAAATCGTTGTGAGTGCCAGGAAAAGAGGAAAGAGGACATTGCACTGAGCTAAATCTTGCAGGGCTAGAGTCGAGTTTAAAATCCGCTCCGTAAATCAGAATTAACTGCAGTGAGACAAGTCCAAGCCTGGATTTGCACAGACACCTGATACAAAGCTGCAGTTGTGCTTTTTATCCACGCAATAACAAGAAAAAAGGAATTATTTTCAGTTAACAGCTTTGATTAAGCTCAGAGCATGATAAATATACCAGGACTGCCAGACTGGAGGGCAAACACAACCCCCTCCCCTCCTTTCTGAAAAAATTCAACAGGAAAACACTCACTGACTCCCACTTTTGGCTGCTTTGACAACAGGCAAAAGACCCAATAAACAGTTATTTCACACTAGAACAGAAAGGCAGAACAGCTTATTTTAAAAATGCAACTGGGTCAGGAGCTGCCTCCAGAAGAAGGAATGGGCTGCCTGAGCTGTGTGCCCTACAGGAACATCCCTCTGAGGACCTCCCTCCTGCTGATGAGGACAAATAGGCCCTTTTGGAGCAGGATTTTTAAAAGTGCCAAGTGATTTGGGGCTTCACGCCCCACAGGTTTCCGCAGTGCCTTGGGAGCACAATCTTTAGGCTCTTTGGAAAATCCTGCCCCTAAACTGTTCTCAGCTTTGTCATCTCAACCCCCTGGTGACACTCGGCTGGTGAAGAACAAGAAGTTCCAGCAGCACATCTCTGCAGAGTGACACCCTCTCCCGAGCGCGGCTTTTCAAAGCATCAGCGAGGCCTCCACGCATTTCAAGCAGTCACTTTAAACACACAACGTGGAGAGCTGAGCCGGGGTTAGCGGCACCGCACGAGGGCTTCGAGCGGCCCCGGCCGGCCCGAGCTCGGCTCTCCGTCCCTCGCACACCGAGCCTGTGCGGAGCCCGAGCCGCCCCGGGCCGCGGGGCACTGCCCGGCCCGTCCGCACCTACCTACGGCGCTGCGGGGCAGCGGGCTGGGCACCGGCAAGAAAGAGAACTGTGGTTGCAATTACCCCTGCTAAGCCTGTTCCGGCTGCGGGATCGGCTGCGCTGTCTCTGAAGTCGTGACCTCCGGAGCAGTCGGTAGTAGTAAGACGGTCTCCCCGAGCTTTTCCTGCTGTTCATGGACATTTTTGGATCTATTTTACACACACGCACATGCAGGCGCAGGTTCGCTCTCCCCTCTGGCACAGGAGCAAAACAGTCCCAGCGCTTTAATGGACTGGAGGGTGGTTCTTTGGAGTGGAAAGGGAGAGGGGGGAAGAGGAACTCTTCACTTGACACATTTAAAAAGAAAAACAACAAGAAGAAAGCATAAAAGAGAGAGAGAGGGGGGAAAACAGCACGCGGCACCGGAGTGCATGTCTCAGCTGAGGGAGGGCTCAGGGCGAGCAAGATAAACTGTGCTAACAACTCCTGCCCCCAAAAAGATAAGGCTGCTGGAGTAGGAATAGGAAGCCAGAGTTGGCCTGGGCTCCTGAAACGTGAAGCATAGGCTGGAAGAAATCCTGGACTGGATCCTGTCCGCCCGACAGCACCATCTGATCAAAGTGTCCTGGAACCGTTCCCAGCTCTCAGCTCCTCGGCTGCTCCCAGCGCAGCGTGACCCCGCGGCCTCGGCTCCGGCCGCGCTCCCTGCCCGAGCACCGGCCCTGAGCACCGATCCGAGCATCAGCCCCGAGCACCGGCCCTGAGCACCGATCCGAGCATCAGCCCCGAGCAGTGATCCGAGCATCAGCCCCGAGCATCAGTCCCGAGCACCGATCCGAGCATCAGCCCCCAGCATCAGCCCCCAGCATCAGCCCATCGCCGGGAGGAGGCTGCGGCTCTGCTGCAGGAGGGATCTGGGAAAGGCTGCGTTGGGGAAGGGGATAATGATTTCCTGGCCATGGGACACATGTTAATAATCATCACGGAGTAAAAGCCCCGGAAAATAAAGTGAAATTTGAGAGGGGAAAACTTTAATTAGAAGTTGAATGAACAGAGCTCCAGACTCCCCTGGAGGCCCATTTCCTTTCAACATTCAAACTGAGTTATAGCACATCCCACAAATTAGAGAAAGGGCCTATTTACCATTTGGGTCCTGATGGCAGAGAAGATTCTGCCTCCGGCTCATATTGCTCCATAAAATTACATTTCAATGGACAGAATTAACACTTTAAGCCATGGAAGAAAATAAAATAAAATATATATATTAAACAGATAAAAAAATTCACCCAACATTTACCATTTCAAAAGGTCAGAAGTGAATTGTCCAGAATCCTGCACCTAAGCTCCTTCCCTTTTGCTGGCACAAAAATTACTCTGGAGGAACAGTGACAGAAAACATTTCAGAGACCCAGAATGGGGGCCAAGAACTCAACGTGTGGCTGCTGCTTCTCCCAGGCTGGCAGGTACCAGAGAAACCTCATCCGAGTGGGATGAGCTGCAAAACAACATCTGCTCGATAACTCTCTGTATTGTGTCCTCGTTTTGTCATTTTTCCCAGACTTCTGTGCAAATTTATCTTTGTGATGTCTTATGACCAGACGGGCTTGGCTGTGCATGAGCCCCGTTCCCCCGTCAGCAGGAGTTGGGAAGTTTCTCGTGTTGTACCTTCAGCAACAAGAGGCAGAAACTATTCCAATCAGCAACTGCAGCAGGACACGAGTCCTTCCCTAGCACCAACCATCCTCGCAGTTTTAGGATTTCACACATTCCGGCAGCGGTGGACAGCATCCGAATTCAACGATTTGCCTGTTTCCCCTGAGGAACAAACCGCTGCCGTGTGCCGGCCGAGAACGGCCCTTGCAGGGGCAAACCCAAGGCTCACTCTCCGCTGCAGTCCATGCCTGGTTTTGAGGCCACACGTGAGGAATTCGGCGCCAGCTTTCAGGCAGTGCAGGAATGAGCAATCGCGAGGGCAACGACAAGTTCAGGTCAAGGAGGCAGATCCCAGCTGGACAGCGGAGGCTCCCTGCCCCGGGAGGGGGATGCTGCTCCGGGACACGGCTCTGTGCTTCGCCGGCGCTCCCCGCGGCCCGCTGAGAGCCCGGCCAACGAAAAACCTTCACTGCACATCTGCTCTCTTCTTCTCAGCCAGAATAATTTCCTTTTTCATATTTGGGTACATAAAAAAAATAAAAATACAAGGATAACTCTAACCGTTTTCCAGATGACCAGAGACTCATCCTGTGCAGCTGATTCAATTCCCAAATGGAGCTGAGAACATCCAGAATACAGGGATGGGAAAGGCTGAAAATACCGAGGTTTGGTTCAAGATTTGCTGTAGACGAGAACCCAAATATTCAGGTGTCTCTCTGCAGTTTTGTGTCATAATAACTGGGATGAAAGCTCTGAAGAGAGTCTTTTACAATTATGCTTTTCTCACTAGAGATGTCTTTAAAACGGCCTATCCAATTTGCTTTTCCTTTTGTCATTCCCAACAGAAAAAAAAAAAGGCACTGATGGAGATGAAAGTTTAAACAAAACCATTTTAAAAGCTCACTGAATTCAGATGATCTGAAAAGAGAAGGTTTGATTTTGCCTAACTGGAGCCAGGTGACTCACGCTCAGCGCCCTGGGGATGAGGGAGAGGCGGCTCTGGGGATCTCCCCAAGCTCTGAGGGAACCTGAGGTGGGAATGCTCGGGGATTTTTATTTTTCCTCAGCCTGATACCTTCAGAGACACTCGAACAGGTGACCACGAAGCAGGAGAAGTTAATGAGGGACTATAAACTATTCTGACAAGAGAACGCAGCCCTGTATGAAAGCATAAATAAATGGTTGGGAGTTGTGTTCCAGTTTCGCCAGCTTGGCTCTGTCTCTCTCATTTAACGTCGTTTTTGAAGGCTTTACCCTCAGATGCTACAGAGCAGCAGGCTGGGAAACGAACAACCCACCTGGGGGGGATGTGGCAGGGCTGGACCTTTCCAATGAATCCAGCGCTGCTCTGTTTTCTTCTTTCTTTACAGTTCTTTTTCTTTTTTTGAAAGCCACACCCTGACAGAAATGCTCCGTGTCCAGCGGAATCTGCCACTCACAAACGTGGGATTATGAACTGCTCGGAGGAAAGCTGACAGCGTTAAATCTGTCTCTAAAACAACACATCCCAGGCTGGCTGCTCCCTCCAAAGACAGCTGGACGAGCTCAGTCACGGGGCTCTGCTGGATCTTTCAGGAAGAAGAGCAGTTGCAGATAAACGTAGCAGTGATTTTTGGGGTGTTAACTGCTCCTCCCAGCACCGAACACAAACCTAACCCCTGGAATTAAAGATAATTCAATATATACCAAACTGTGGTAAAATATCCGGTCTGAGACACCGCGGGGCTTTAGCAGAGAACTCAGCAGCCAGGGCTGACCCGGGTGTCACCCGCTGCTGTCACCCTGCCCTTAAACCCTCCCAAACCCAGACCCCTCTGAGTTTATGGCAAGGAACGGGAATTTCTTATTTTGAAGGTGCAAGTGTCCGTGCTCTGTCCGTGGGGTCCAAAACCCCCGATCTGGACAGGCCTGACTTGTTCACACACGGGATTCATGGCTCTGAGTTCAGGCTGCCTCTGAGACAGCAGCTCCAGGGATTCCATTTCAGTTTCCCAGACTACTTTCACAAAGAACTGAAGTTCTCAAAACTTAACAAACAACAAAAAATCCCCAAAACCTGAACCAAACAACAAGAAAAGGTTTTGGCCTGGCCAGCAGAGAGGAGTGGTGGGGATCAGCTGAATTTCTAATTTGCATTGGGCCAATGAACTGCAGACAGAGCATCAAGAAACTGAATAAAAATCAGACTGCAACCCCAATTTCCCTGTCACATGCAACCCTTCTGCCCCTGAAGAACGATCGTGTTCCTCCTCAAGTCTGAGGGAGAAGGAGGAAGGGGAAATCTGTACAAAATATCTGTCTGACAACACAAGAGGAGCAGTGTTCCTGCCAGTGCTCCCAGACACTCCGAGTGTGCCTGCCTGCGTCTGCTCCCACGTCCAGTGCAGCTCCAGCCCAGCGCTCTCGGAGCCTGGAAGGTTTCCAGGCTTTTTGCCTCCGGGCTCCCAGGGATCCAGCAGCTCACAAGCAGAGCCAGGGAGGAAGGTGATTTCCTTTGTGGGAGGATAGCTTAACTTTCAGTTCAGCCGTACCCACACCAAAATCTTCAGTGACTTATTTGTCTGAACACTTATAAAGTTTCATATACACAATTAAAGTAAACCACTTGTTTTTTAGTATTTTAATGGAATATGATGATTATTTTAAGACCATATAGGCAAATTACTTGCTACCTTAGATAGAGTGTAAAGGCTTCTTGAGAGCTTTGCAACAAAATCAAAATTTGGGATCAAAATGAGAAATGAGCTCTTACTTTAAATTTAAGCAGAGAATTCACTGCTCTCCATTTATTGAATGGTGTCACAGCCACTACAACACTACGGATTACTCCTGCTGTGTGTATGGGGATGAAATCCAAATGTAAATGAAAAGGACTCATTACACACAGTATAGATATTTAATGATATTAATGAGCAGCAAAAGCAGCGCCATATGAAAAAAGCAGGAGGAAGAATGTGCATCTGCATAATGAAATATTAAAGAAGTGTTCAGGCGGTCTCCTGGAAGTTAAACCAGGACACGAATCCTTCCAGCATCGCTGCTCCCCGTGCAGCCTGTTGTTTACTGTCATTAGGGTCATTATACATTTACTGTGGCGGGGCCAGAGATGCACAGGAGGATCGATGTCCCATTGTTCTGGGATCGGCACAACCACCAATTAAGGGCTGACTCCTGGCGCACAGCACTCATGATCCGAGGAAATGCAGGGCATCGCACCCGCTGCAATAATGAAGTCGCCAGGCCCGTTCCATGAATGGGGAAGTGCAGCCCCGAGTGATTTACTCAGCACCACGAGGGACGGCGGAGGCAGAGCGAGGCCGACACCCCGCGCCCCCGAGCCTCACCCAAAGATGAAATGGAGCTTCCCCCCTCTCCTGAGACGATCCCCTCGCGATCAGGAACTATTAAACACAATCGTATCTTTTTTCCTGCCGTGTCTTTTGTCCAACAGAGCACAGAGGCTTCTGCATATTCGCTTCTGCAAATACTTGTTCAGTTTAATGTACTTAAAACACACAAGCTTCCTCTTTTTCACTCAGGTAGAAAAATCCAAGGAATGTGCCCAGTACTAAGAGAGAAAATCAGTTATTTGCTTCTAATAAATAATGTCCTGATTTTAAGAAAGAGTCATAATGTATTTTTAAAACGTGAATAAAATATATCTCTCAAATATCACTAACCAAAAAGGAATTAAGAGAAACAGAACCTCCAATTCCCAACAAGCTGGGTTCTGGATCGCATTTAATTTCTGCAACTTCTTGAGAGTGGGAATTCCCAACACCTGGATGCAAAGAGGCCAGCAGGAGGTGGCCAGACAGCTTCTCCCCTGTGCTCTGTGCTGGACACAGGCAGAGGTGCAGAGGGGAAGGGTCACTCTGTCCCCAGGCAGGGGAAGGGGCTCTCACTCTGTCCC
>VYZT01026558.1:13901-98988 GCA_013400735.1 Pomatostomus ruficeps
CTCTGTCCCCAGGCAGGGGAAGGGGCTCTCACTCTGTCCCGAGGCAGGGGAAGGGTCACTCTGTCCCCAGGCAGTGGAAGGGGCTCTCACTCTGTCCCCAGGCAGGGGAAGGGGCTCTCTGGTCCCCAGGCAGTGGAAGGGGCTCTGTCCCCAGGCAGGGGAAGGGGCTCAGAGCACGGGGAGCCGGCGCGTCCGAGAACCCCGGAGACGCTTCCTGCGGCCACTGTGAGCTCCGGGAACAGGGGAGAAACGCCGAGCCTGACCTCAGAGCACAGCACATTTCCTGCCCACTTCCCAGCAGAACAATGGAGCTAAAGAACATCAGCTTCTCAAATCAGCTTTGGGAGACCAAAACAAAATCCCTTCACTGCTCCACTGACACGTATTCCTGGTGATGAAGAACACTCCACTCAGGTGCATTGGTTTATGACCTGACTGGTAATGAAGCTAACAGAATTTAGAAAGTCAAAATCCATCTCAAGATTTGTGCTAAATTTCCATGGGCCTAATGAAGCAATTAAACACACGGAGTCCAACGCAAATGGAAGAAGAAACTTCAACCTGAATCAAACATCCTGTGCCTCAGACCTTTCCTGCTCCTTTCAACAGGAGGAAAAACCCAGGAGTGTGAAGCCTCCCCTGCCCAGCAAAAATTCCAAATGAAAAAGAAAAACCTTGTACAAATCCCTAAATCAAACAAAGCCCCTCAGACATAACTGGGAGCTGCACAACACTTCCCAGCGCTGTGTGTCTTCCACGCAGAGCTGCTGGCAGGAAGCAGGACTATTCTTTCCGAAGATCCCTTATTACTAAAATAAAATGTTCGCAATGATTCATTGAGTGATTAACCGAGTAACTTCAGCTCTGGGTTTCCCAAGATCTCCCATTTCCTTCTCCAAGATAAAACCAGGGCAATTCTCTGCCATGACCCTGGAGGGGCTCGAAGGAAACCTCAAAATCTCACCTGGCCCAAGCTTCAGTGGGAAGGGAGACCACTGATGATCTTTACTCTCCTATCTTCACATTTAAATAATCCAAATCCACATCACCTCTAGGTTAGGAATCTCATTATTAGCTGTAATAACAAATTATTGTAACAAACTACATAATCCGCACTGACCTTGATCAAAATATTCATATGACAAAATTAACTCCTAAAAACATTTTTACTTTGTATTTCAGCAGTAAACTTGCTGTTGTGTTGCTGCAGGGAAGGAGTTGATAAAAGCCTGGCATCGCTGACTTTCTGTGCCAGATTTATGGGTTATTATTAGCAGGAGGCTCAGCTATTTGCTGTGAGTTCTGTTACAATGGCTTTCCAACCTGGCGTGCTAAAAGGTCAGGGAAGAAAGCATGAAGATCTCAGAAAGCCGCTGCAGGGCATCACTGTGCTGGCCTGCACGGAGGGCAGGGAGAGGAGCAGGGATTCACAGGTGCTGCAGAGCCCGGAACTCCCTCTGTGCGCGGAGAACTCTTCCCAGTCCCAGGAATGCCGGGGCTCCGGGGCAGCAGCCGCCTCCCCTGCCCTGCCCTCCCCTCCCGATGCCACCCGGACACCTGAGACTCCCCCGCAGCCAGAATTTGCTCTCGCCGTGTTTGATCTCACGGCAACATCCACTGAGAGCACAATCTCTGCTGGCAAGTGAAATGAAAGATTAACTTGATTACACACGCTATGTAAAACTTATTTCCTGATTAATTAATAGATTAGGCACTTCCAATTCATGTTTAAATGCCTGATAATGATCTCGTGCGCATATAACAAATCACTGATTTATATACACACAATCTAAACTTCATTTTTCATGTGACAGATTATTTTCTTCCTTTCCTTGCCACATAATTTGCAAACTCCACTGCAAATATAGTTGCTCGTTTCACTTGCTTTTTGGCATCAGATCACTCATCCAAGGAAAATTTTGGCAAGAGTGATCTTTAGCCATCTTCCTTATCAGGCTGACATGACAGAGTACCACAGCAAACACCCTCTGTTTGAAAAGAATTCCCTGTTAACAAGTTGAAAAAGGAAAATGGAGCTATTGTTTTTAAAGAGGGGTTTACAAAAGCCACTGGAAATCCTGCAATCACTTTTTAAATACCATTGTGAGGGTGGTTTATTTAAATTTACATTTTTTCTCCTGGCACAACAACACAGGGCTGCCCTGAGAGATGTTATTGTCCGAGCGCAGCTGATTGCGAAACGTGGAGAGCCTCCTTCAAACCACAGAAATATGGAAAACACTCCAAGAGCAAAGCCAAGGCTGCGATGTTCTGAAGAGGGGAAGCTCAGGGCACCCAACAGCTCCGGTGCCTGAGCTCTCCCGAGTCCGGATCCAGCGCTGGGATCCTCTCCCTGCTGGGTTGGTACCAGCCCTGTGCAGGAACTGGGGGATGAGCTGATAAAGGACACTCCAAATCAAAATAACAGAAAATATCCAGCCAGGCACACAGTGCCCAGTAATGCTCCTCTATTGCAGCATCAGTTCAAATTGATTTTTTTCTGCTTATCTTCCTACTTTTTCATACAGATCTTCCGCTCACAAGTGTATGTAGTCTGTATATTCCCATTTCACTAATACGCCCATTATATTTTTAGAGAAGAAAGCTACTAAAAAAACCTCTTCCTACTGAATTTATATCCCTTATGTTTCTAATATACTCATTTTTAATGATTAACCAGTGTGACTCCTTCCTTTGAGGCCCTGCAATAGCAGCTTGTCCTCACATCCTTGGACATGCACGTGGCAGCAGTCCTGGGTGACGTGGCTTGCAGGGTTTGTACAATTCATTAGTCAAAATGCCACCGTGCTGCAATGAGGGCAGAGTTTGTCTGTTTGGTGTTTGTCTGAAGCAGCTGGGTGGCCTCAAAGCACTTTTGGGAGGAGACACGAAGAGCAGCCCCTCACTGACACAGCTCAGGCTTGGTGATGAGCGGCACTGCGGAATCACCCTCCCACCTCCTCTTCTCCACCCTGAACCAGAACTGCCTCGCTGAGCCCTTTGCTGAGCCTCCCAACGGGCCCATCTGAGGAGAACACGGAGCTGGGAAAAGGGCAGGGGCATCACGAGCTCCGTGCAGACAATCCTTTGTTGCACTGTATGGACACAAAGAAAACACACGAAGCTGAACCAGGCTGAGGAGTTACAAAGGAGAGAGAGCCAAAAGAGAGAGCTAAAAGAGAGAGGGCAGAACCCTCTGACCTTTATTTATACGTTCTTAGAAATCACTGTGGATTGGAGGTAGAAATTACCACCTCTCAATCACACTGGTCAAAGGACAAATCCATCCCATGTCTCCGCCCAGGAGAATGGAATGAAAACAACAAGGACAGTTAGCAAAACATGGCCATGTTTACAACAGCATGCGTGAGAAAGTACTACAGCAAAGAGAAACATTGAAAAACTGCAAAACTCAGGACAACAATCCTTGGGTTTTCACCAGGGAAGAAATGCAAACACCTGCTGCAGCTCTGAGTGCAGGACTTCAGAACAAATTTTACAAAGAACCAAGAGTTCAGGGGAACTTGGATATAAAACACGACTGAGTCTGCAGCCTCTAAACGACGCCCAGGTATCCATATTTAGATCTAGATCTAAACCCAGCTCCCACCAGCCCGCAGGACGCAGCCTCACAGCTCAAACTACACGGTCAGTCCTTGCTAATCTCGGCCTAACTCGCAACTCTACTTATCTTTCCCTTTCTAAATCATCCCCAGGACAAGACTAGAATCTCTTTTGAAATGTAAAGGTTCCATAATAAAATTTAGAAAGCACATATGGTACAAATATCAAGCGTGAACATCTCTTCCCATCTTGTACGTTTCAAAGCCTGTGCAAACAGCACTTTTCCCTGGTTTTGATCATGCAGCCAAAATGAGTCATCTGTGAACAATTATGGCTCTGGCAGGGGCCTGCCTGGTGGAGAATGAAAGGAAACACTTTATTATTGAAATGATCAGTATGCCAAGCTGAGAGGCGACTGCAGAGAATGTTAAGAGTCCTTTATGCTCCTTCAGGCAGCAAAAGGGAAAGCAGCGGATGCAGCACTCCCCTCTCGGACACCTGAGAACACCTGAGTTCGGGATGGGCAATGCAGAGCACGAGGAAGTGGCAGCTGTGGAGATGAGCAAGGAATGTACGGCAGGGAAAGAAACACAACTCTGAAGCAGGAGGCCCGGCTTAAGAAAGTGTTGGTTATTCCTGGCTTAGTTCTCCCGGGGGAGTCGTGAATGTATTAAAGGAACACACAGCCAGAGGCCGCCGAGCTGAAACCCGAAACTATTAAAGGACATTTGTTGGGAGTTCGGGACTGGCTGAGTTTAACAGGCTCTTCTGAAAGGGGATGAATGGAATTCCCCTCGAGGAGAAAAAATAGCAACCAAACAATTTAGCAGGAACACGGATCTCCCTATGTGCAGCCCATTTTAGCAGCGGTTCTGCTGCGTCTGGGTTCGCTGCCAGCAGGGACTAGGTAGGATCCCTCTGGAATTCCAAGGGGAACTCGGGATCTGAGCTGCTCGCTGAGAGCTGGGCAGGGCAGGAAGCTGATGGACTTGGCAAACGAGATGAGCAGGAGATGCTTTTAGAATTGGACTGTGAACAAGCAGTGTATAAGCGAGTAATTCCTGTCCCCTTTTCCGTGAGCAGCTTGCAGAGGGAGGGGGAACGATGTGGCGATCACCACCCCGAGCCCACAGACTATTTAAAGAGCGTGAGGGCTGACAGGTTGACAAGGGAGACTGGTGTACACAGAACTGCTAATGGAAGGTGTAGGGGGGAGCTCAGGGAACAGTCTGGGAAGAGCACATTTTGCACTCTGAAATTCAGGTCCAGCTCCCAACACAAGAGATGCTGGAGGAATTTGAGATCAATATTCTGACAGCAGAACCTCTCAGGTCTGAACATTAGCTGACAAATACCTCTTGCTGTTTCTGAAACTCTGAGCGTTGACAACCTTTGCAGCAACTTATCCCAACCACCACCACAGTCTGGGCAGCACAAATCCCCAAAATGAGGTGTTCTGGCAGGCCTGGAGCCCAGGCTGAGCTCGCAGGCTTTGTACCACATTAGAAAGCTGCTGAGGGTGCAGCCTCACCAGTCTGAGGGGATTTGTGTTGCCAGGGCTAAACCGTAACTTCCCTGCTGAAAACAGACACCAGGAACTGGAATTGCCCAAAATGCTCATTCTTTGCAACTCCAGGAGGTGGCCCATGGTTACCTTCACCCAGTAAGTGGCAATCCTCCACGGAAGGCGTCTTGTTTCAGTCAGGAGCAGCCTGGAATCCCATCCTGGCAGCAGCTGGCGTGCTCTTTCTGTTTGGGTTCTGTCACTGACAAACCTCCTTCCCTAACACCCTGAGCTGGGTATAAGCCCACACAACACAGGGTATTGTGGAGTTTTCCCAGCTGTGGCCAGGCCGTGCTTTGCACACGTGCACTGTGCACCTCTCTGCACCTTGGTCCCGGCAGTGTGAGCGTTCCTAAGTCACAAAGAAGCCCTCCGAGTCCATCACTGCTTTGACCATTGCAACAGAAATCAGATCCCATTGAAACCATGTAAATCCAAGACAATGTCAGTGGTCTCGGGAAAACATTTGTTGTACACACTGAGCACGGAGGGAGGGACACGGGAGAAGGGAGGGAGCTTTTTCAGCTGAAAACGCCAGAAACGCCAGTGCTGGGTCAGCACGTTACAGTCTCAGGAAAACTGCTCTGCCCTGGTCACAGCCCTGCTGCAAACCCAGCTGCTCACCAGGGATTCCTTCACCAGCAGCGCCCCGGGAAGTGCCCAGCGTGGGAACTCCGCTGGGCCCGGCGAGGGCTCTCAGGTCGGCTCCCTCATTTCAGCGGCGGCCCGGGCTGGCCCCGCGGGGCTGTCCCCGGTGGGGCTGTCCCTGTCCCTGTCCCGGCAGTGTTGTCCCTGTCCCGGCAGTGTTGTCCCGTCCCTGTCCCGGCGCTGGCCGCGGCTCCGCACGGCTCTGCTGCCGCCCGCAGGCGGGAGGGCGCCGGCTCCGCCTGGATCGCCGCCACATCCCGGGACGGGGTTACCGCTCTCTCCACAGAGCGCCTTTCCTCTCAAAAACCCCTTTTTGTGGAGCTTAGGAAACATGTTCGCTGCATTTTTCCCTGCCCCCAGAAACTACGGACTGCGACCTCTCCCCGGCCAGTCATTTTAGCTGAATAAACTCTGACCTTAGCATTAAAAATCACCTAGGAAAATAAAGACATTTATAACAAATTCGCTATAAATAGAGATAAATAATAATGTAAAAATACATAAAAATGTATAATTAATCCCTACTCTGCAATTCCTCTGCACAATCATTTTCATGCCCAAATGCTAAAGAACGTTAAAAAAAGCAACATCCCTTTTACCCAGTTGGAAATCCCAGTGAAGTTTGTGACTCAAGGCTTCATTACTTCCAACCTAAAAAACCCCAACAAACCACAAATCCGTGTGTTTTGGAGTAATATTTAAATGAGGAATGGTCCATGCGAGGTTGTGACAGGACAGCTGAGGAGCACAGTCAGTGGCAAAGCAGCAGAGTTAAACGTGTGCAGGTTTTATTTCTCGTGACAAACCGGGGAACGGTCCCTAACTCGTGGTGCTGTACCCCAGGTAAGTCAGTCCAGGTTTCACATGCAAAGAGATCAAGTGCGTTTTTTGGGCTTCACTGCATTTTCTCTTTTGTTCATGAAAAAGGAGTCAATTATATAAGATACTGAGCAGTCTAAGGGCAAATTAGCAAAACCCTTACACACATCTTAATTCCAAGAGCATGATTGAAGGAAGTCTGAGCACCCCAGGTTCCATTGCTTCCATCTGCACCAGCACACAGGCCTGGGTACGCTCCCAATCTCTCACCCAAATCACTTCCTGGCCATCACAAAGGTTTTACAGCCCTGCCTGGGAACCTGCCCAGCTTTCCCAACCTGATTTTTTCCATGTCGTACTGAAAAGCATATGTGGATTTAATAATTGCTAATCCAATGACTGCATTACTTTATTGCATACAACCGAGCTAAACGTGCCAGCATCAAACGATCCCAGGGCCCTGGACAAAATGGAATGTCTGGAATACGCCTCTGCTCGCAGAAACACGTGGGGTGCAGCCAAGAACCACGACGGAACACATCCTGTGCCCGTGGCGGGGCTCTGAGGAGGAACGGGACTCCCAGGTGGGAGCTGAGGGTCAGAGCGCCGGGTTATGGTGCCCAGCCAGCCCGAGGCGCAGCAGCACTTGGAGCAGCCCTCGGGGAATCTCTTCCCTGTGAGGAAGGACCAGAGGAGAATTGCAGAGCGCGAGTTATTTATTGCTGCAGTGCGCTGCCAGACCTTGGTGCGGACACAAGAAGAAAGGACTTGCTGGGTGATTTGTGACCGTCAGACGGAGCAGCTCCCGCTCTCCCCAAATCCACGGTGACACTGTGGCCATTCGCAGGGAGTTTCCCCTCTCCCGCGGGAGTGGCCCCGGGCTGAAGCGCACAGAGGGTTTTGGCAAAGCTGCCGCTCGCTGGCCCCTGTGAAGAGCTCCGAGCCCAGCTTTGCTCCGAGTGCCCAGCGCACCCCCGGCCCGGGGAGGGATGACTAAGAGCATCCCACCCGCAGCACGGGAGAGAAGGAGGTGGAGGAAGCTCCTGGCTATCTGCCAAGCCTCGCCACCCTGCTTTTTCATTTTTAGTTTCTGCTCTTTGCTGGAAAGTTTCTACTTATGCTCCGGTTTCCATGGCAACTGCATTTCTTGCCTTTCTTCTCTAGCATTAAATTTTTTATTTGATTTCCCTTCTTCCCAAGACATGACTCTCATTTCCTTTTGTAAAAAGGAATTAAGTGTTGTCTTCTCTTTGGTTGTTGATATTTTTAAAGGAGGTAAGAGAGACTTTCGCTCAGCCGCAGAATCCGTCTAGAACAGCAGCAGATTTAATCTCCCAAGGAAGAATGTCAGGGGATTCCCTTGCAGAAAAACCCATTTACTGTAATTATCTTAACAAGGTTGTGACACGTAACAGTTCCAGATACCGCGGAACCCAACGGTTTTTAAAAATTGGCTGCTTGTTTTTACGGAGCAGACCTGGCCATTTGTTCTCTACACCTAAACATTTTAATTTTTTTTTAAAGCATTACTTGTGACTCCTGAGCTGTCTCAGGAGAACAGTTTAATGTTGGTCTTCAGTTCCAGAATGTAGGAGAATTCAAATATTTTCACTGTTCTCACCTGGCTGGGAGCGGTGTTGGGGTGAAGCTGAAGGGCCCTTGGTTGGCAGTGCCCTGCACACAGAGACAAAACCCTCACAAACTCACGGAGCTTAAGCTAATTAATTTGTCTTGCCCTTGTCGTGTTGGGACTGAATTCATCTGACAACCTGAATTAATTTGAGAAGGAAAAAATTCATCAGAATAGCAAATCTGGATTAGATCTACCAATTTGGTTTTTCCAAGCTTCAGCTTCATCGTAAACACAATTTATATGCTGCAAAGCCCTGAAATAATACAGGTTTTCATGCCAGTCACTGTGAAAGATTCTCTCCACATCTAAATTCTCCAGCACACTCAGGCCATAAACTGACCCTCCTGTACAGCTGCAGATTACAAGGTTTCCAGTCTTTATCTCTGCCTGGTGGGATTTCACAGTAAATTCTTTCAGGACTGAATAATTAAAAGAAGCAGAACCACAGCATTTGGCTCACAAGGCAGCACAAACAAATCTGTCCATGGGTGCTATCTTGTTTGCAGCACATGTGCACAGATTTACATGTAGGATCGAGGCTTAGTGCTCTGTTTGTTTAGATTTTTCATTATTCAGTACCCCAAGCATAAGGTAAATTGTATAAAGACTGAACTTGGAACAACTTTAAGAGTGAGCTGATCATCTTGAATCATTTCATTAACCCAATTTTTGTGGGGTTTTTTAAGATTCTTGCTACTCAGAAGAAATAAGGGAAATGGGTCAGAAGTGAGGAGCCCAGTCTACCATACGTGGTTCATGCCTCTCTCCTGCTCTTGAATTCCCTCCTCCAAGGAATATTTAGGTCAGAAATTCACAGGATCTTATAGAAATCTGGCAATGATCGGTGTGTTTGCCAGCCAAACTATTTTAATTGTCAGATATTAAATATATGTGCCAGGATCTGTACTGCAAACTCCCATGAGAACACACACTGTGCATGAACTCGCCACGGACGGGCTTCACTGCAGGCCAGGGTCAGGAGCAAAGTTTCAGACATCTGAGCACGGCCTCCCTGCTTTCTTCCCTCGGAGCTCCCAGGATTAGGGATTCAAAGAGCTGCTTTAGGCGTAGTCCCCTAAATGGCAGCCATAATGCGGCTTTTATGTGGCCACGGCCAGGCTTCGTGTCTGCACTGTTTCAATTCCCAGAGTGGGGATTGATTTAGGCAGACAGCAGCTTACTCAGCTCTCTCAGCTGCTGTGCTGAGGCGAGAACATCCAGCAGCCCCTTGCTCATCCTCGCTTGATTTAATGATTTGCTGGCCAGACTACAGAGAGCGGCTCAGGAACTCCTACCCAGCGTGCCGTGATTTGTGGGTCGCTGTTGCTCATCTGTAATTGCAACGAGAAACGCTCATCAATCATTAGGGCTCCCCGGCAGAAGGCTGGGCGATACGGCACTGGAGAGCTCGCAGCCTGGCCTATCTTTTGGAAAACATTCTAATCCTGCAAATAAAGATCTGGACGCTGTCCCGGTGCCAGGATGAGAGCAGCTCCTGCCTTCCGACCCCGAGGGGCACAACCACCCCTCGGTGACAAGAACCGATATTCCTCCCCGAGAGCAGGGACAACAGGAGGCTGGGACTAAAATCTGCTGATCTTCCTTGCTGCACTCATTAACTCCACACTCTCAAGTCACAGAATCAACATATTTTTCTCCAGCTCCCTTGGAGCCCCTTTAGGCACTGGAAGGGGCTCTAAGATCTCCTTGGAGCCTTTTCTCGAGGCTGTAGAGCCCCAGCCCTCCCAGCCTGCCTCCAGAGCAGAGGTTCATCCTTCCTCATGCACCCTCAATGTCCAGAACTCCAGCCGGACACGAGGAGTCCCTCTCACAACCTCTGTGCCTGAGCTAAATATTACAAATGTTTCCTCTCCTCTGCGAAGCACAAGCTGAAAATCATCACCAGTCAGTGGGACAAGGGAATCCCCGTAGGAAAACCCAAGACTGGAGGGGGATTCCTGGGAAGCTGCGCTCCAGATCTCCGCAATCCTTATCACCCTCGTTACTGCTCAGCCACATTGGAAAACCCTTTTTCTGACAGTCCTGTGAGCGGCACACCTTCCCAATAACGCCCATATCCGAACCGCTCGCATTAATTTCCTGCAGGCTAATAGAACACAATCTTAACACGATTTATTGAGACAATTAAAATTCAGAAAACAAGCTTCTCCGTGCTCCATAAAGCACAGCAAATTTATTTGCTGCAGTCAGTAAAACTCTGCTGCCTAAAGCTGTGCAGTAACTCAGCAGGGCCTGCCCGGGGAGCGCGGGGCCCTCAGGCTCACGTTGGGATAATCAATTAGAGCTGGGGCTGCACCGGGGCAGTGCAGGGACCCCGCAGCTCCCAGGCCCTTCCATGCCTGGAGAAGCAGAAAAAAGTCAGCAAAGAAAAGCTCTGGAGGGTCTGTGCTTGGTCTGCTGGGTTCAGCTGCCATGTCCACCAGTGCTACCAATAATTGTGACCGATTCTGAAGCTGTGCATTTATACAATCGAGTATTTCAAGTTCCCTTAAGCACAGACAAACTAGAACAGATTTTTCATCCACCAAATCAAAACCCCTCTCTAGTTTGGAACCGTTGGAATCATTACAAATGCGTAAGAAGGCTCCAAGCATTTGGATACACCACACTCAAGCCCCAGCACATACATTTATGCAATGAAATCACTTAATTTGAAACAGATCACCGAAAAGCCAGCTTGCAGTTAGGCTGCCTCAAAGAAGAGAAGTCACGCTAGAGGTTTTTCCAGTTCCTTCTAAAATAATCGGTTCTTTGGAGTTATCTGCTTTTGAGAGGTAATTATTAGGTGAATTTAGAATATAATTGCTCGGAACAATGATAAACTTGTATTATACCCTGAGTAAGCACTACAGGCAGGTGATAAATTGCAAAAGTAATGCTACATCAGTTTAACTTCCTGCCGAGTCACCCTTAACTGCTCCAGCCTTGCACAAAATAGCCCCTGCTTTCATTACTAATAAAACACAGAATTAATTACTCAAAATAAAAGAGGCCTTGAAAATGTGCCCAGACACTGAACCATGCTGGCTTTTGCATTCTTTTTCCCTTTCTTTTTCTCCTCTAAAGGAACCTCAAAGCCATTGCTAGTTATTTCTTCAAAGCCAGCTGCACCACACGAGGTTTTGTTCCAGGTCTCTTCCAGTCCCAAGTGGATGCTCAGGACCTGCACACACAGCAGACTCTCCGGTCACCACACTCCTCTCAAAATACTTCAACTGATGGCTGACTGCACCAGAAATTTCATTTCTCTGACTGGATCTTGATAAAAAATACCTCAGTTTTGGAAATTCACTCAAGCAGTGGAAATATTTTAGACCAGGATCCAAATCTTTTGCGTGTCTAGTGCTGGACTGGAATTCTGCAGGGACTTCCAGGCAATTCTGCTCCAGCCTGAACAAGAAGAATCCCTGGCTCGTTACTGTGAACAGCTGGGAATCTTTATTTCCCTTGCCTCCCGTAAGAAGGATTCCAGCTTCTCCCGGAATCTCACCATTGTAGAACATACAGGTTTAGAGCTGTGCCTGGTTTCATCTTAGCAGTTCTCCAGGAATTTGCTTAAAGATGAAAAAATCACCCAAAGCTACCAGGAGATTTCAGTTCCTGTCCCGTTAGTGTCACCCCCACGTGCTGCCACAGGGCTGGGACAGTGGGTGACTTGCATCCTCCTCCTTCAAAGTCACGAGCAGGAGCAGGAACAAGCCATAAAGCTTCCTTAGAGAAACACAAACTCCCTGACGAGGTTCCCACCAAGTCACAACCGCAGTGTTTAGAAGCTCTTGGGCAGCGTCCAGCCCTTCTGGCAGCGCTGTGCTCATGGAGCAAGAGGACACGGGAGAAAGAGGCAAATCCACAGGCACAAGAAGCCGGAGCAGCCAAGCAGCTGCACAAGGAGCCCAGGACGGCTCTGCAGGATTCCTTTCGTAGCCCAGCACAGGGCTGAGCACAGCCTGGGGCCTCCCTGTCGGTGACCACGTCCCTGCTCAGCCTCGGGCACCTCCTGTCACCCGGCTGCCCTAGAGAAGAGAAAACCCTTCTGCCCCTCTGGAGCGCCCAGCTGGGGAGGGACCCTCCAAAGGAGAGGGCTTGGAGGTTCTCTGGGTGTCAGAGACAGCGTGGAAGGTGCTGCATGACCCCCCAGGGCTTCCCTGCGACACCTCCTGAGCTGAGAACGTCCCTGGTTTTGCTGCGCGACTGCAAAGTCACTTTTCCCGTTCTCTGAGGCACAGAGTGACACACAACGAAGGCAGGATTTGGAGCGTGGGCTGAATCTCATGTGAGAGGATTCTGACTGCAGAGGTAAAGTATTGGCTAAATTTTATAATGACGGAGTTAATTTTGTTGCTAAGAAAAGCAAAGGCTCAGTGAGGATTGGCTCCAGAGACTGCACGGTGTGTGGTCTCTGCACTTGAAGAGCTCTGCACAGCGCTCACTCATGTTACATCAATTACTTTAACAAAGTTAGATTCAGAATAATATTTGTAAAGCTGAGATCCACAGACCTTTTTGCAATCACCTGGGTACAATCACCTTATTCACAAAACTGGCTATAAATTATGCTAATCAGCGACACACTCCAGATGAAGAGAGGTTTCTTGTGTCATTTTAAATGGAGTCCTACAAAGAAAAAAATTGGGAATATATAAAATTACAGAGTTTCAGCGCACATTTCCATTTGAATCTTGGGTGTCAGTAATATAAAGGTTAAAGCACTATGATCAGGAAATTTAAAATATACCATTTTTATTGTGGGGCACCTTCCATGTCTCCACAACAATTAAATATAATACTGGAGGATTCTGGTGAACACAGAAGTCATCTTAAGCACCAATCCTGACCACTCCAACGAAGCCTAAACGCAATGGTAATTTTCTTCTCAAGATGACAGTCCTATCTATGACTCAGTCCCTCTGTTGTATTTTACCATTATCTTAAAAATAAACCTTCTCCTTTGTGGTTTTCACAATGCAAAAAGCTACACAACACAATGAGATACAGTTTTCTCTTCATGTCCTTGAGAGGCGTAATTAAAATAAATATTTAACTTCAGCCTACGTCTAACGTGTATTTCAATTAACGGCAAATTCCAGCGCATCACTCAGGTGAGACTGCACCTGCTGGGCAGTTGGTGCTCCTTGGAGGCACTGGGGAGTAGAATGACCTTTGTGGTGGCTCCTGTAAGCCCTGGCATGTGACAGCAGAGGACTGGCTGTCCGAGGGAAGGTCCTGCCCAGGCTCTGCAGTGTCCCCTGGCCATGGAGAGCTGCAGGTGCCGGACTCCAGAGCTGCACTTCCACCCGTCCAACCCCACGGCACCTTCTCCAGCTCCTGAGTAGCCAAAAACAGCCCGGGAGGTCACTGGCTGTGAGGTGATTTCCACCTTTCAGCTCAGGCACAAGAAAGGTAACATTGCACGTTTTTAAACAAATCCCAGGATTTGAGGTGAAGTACAGGAAATCCTGTATTAGGTGCGACATCTGGCAGCTTCTTTGGGGCTGGATGCTGAGCAGTGAGGAGGAGAAGTGACCCCCTAAGGCCAGGACGGGGCTGGGGGCACGGGCTGCCCCTTGGCTGCCTCTGCCCTTTCCAGGCTCGAAGGAGAAGCCTCCCAGGCTCGTGTCCGTGCTGCCCGCCCGGTTCGCAGAGCACGGCTTCTCCACCCTTTACCCAGGTTTATCCAAGTCAGATTTTTCCCCTTTCCCTGCTCTGCTCTCCCTTTACTGCTCACAGCCCATCACCAGGTACAGACACAGGTGACTCTTCACTTGACTTTGTTTGATGATGGCTCAAGTTCAGATTCTGTGAAATTAAAATCCCCAAAACTTACAGAAGTTATAGCTCAGAGTGTCCAGACTTTTGTAGGGCTCAAATGCTTTGCAGCCCACTCCTGACCCCTGTAGCACGGCCCTCAGGGCTTTAAACCAGTAAGGAATGTCCTTGGTTTGGATCCTTGCTCCTTCCATGAGGTTATTTGCAGGCACATTAAACAGTGCTGCTACTTGGGACACAGAACTCCATTAGGAGGAGTGATGTGCTGTCTACAATTAACTACGTATTTGTTTTCTCTCCAGTTTCTATAGAACACGAGGAGAGATGCAGATGGTTAACAGCACTGAGATTATAGTGATAGCTGTAAAATTTGATGACTGTTATCAAAAGCATCGTATGGCTTAGGAGAACAAGTAGCAATTAAAAAAAAAAAAAAAAAGAAAGAAAAAAGATTTCCAAGTTTACCCTAAACAGGAATAGCAAAGGAGGGTTAAAGCCAGGATTTATTAAAATAAGAAATCACTCCTTCAAACCTTGACAGCCACAGGTCATCTGAAGCAATTCAGATGTGAATGTAATAGATGAGCTGTGTACGAGCCTGAATCACTGACAAAGGGAGACTGAAATCTGGGGTGGGAATTTTGCTGCTCAGGAAAGCAAGGCAGAGATCAGCTGCCCTGATCTCACACAGGCCAAGCAGTTGCCCCAGGATCTCCGCCAGACCCTCCAGACAGAGCTGGAGAAACACCGCCCTGCACCTTGTTCCAGGCAGGGAGATGCCTGACAAAACGAGCTGAATCACTCCCTGTCTCCACTTTCAACCAGAACAAGACTGTTCCACCTCTCTGGATGAAATATTAATCCAACCCGCGAGAGAACGATATCCCCAGCCTTCCATCAGAGACCTCTCTGTTCAGACTCCTCTTTGGAGAATTACCTCTGCTCTTTCCCCAGCTGGAAAAGCTCTTGTATTCCTGTTTCCCCCTCCCTTTTCCGAGCTGCCATGACTGGAACTCCAGACTTTCCAAAGCTACAATGATTTATTGAAACCAGTTCTACTCAGGGAGAGCTCTGGCAAGCAGAAGCTGTGCTAATGCACCCAGCAATGTACAGAGCGAGATAAAATCTCCCACAAACGTTTTCAAGTGGTAAAAGAAGAAACAACGAGGGAAGGGTTGGAAGTTTTCAACGCTCCCTGAAACATGGGAAGGTCAGGAACAGAGAAGTCAGGATCCTTTCTCCTACAGTGCATATCTGCCCATTCACTGGAGGGAAATTGGGGATTGACTCAGAAATCAGGATGGCTGGAAGGACAGGACACGCTGTTCCTTGGCTTGGCCTCTAGAGAACACATCCAGAGCATCTGTAAGAGATGGACCCCTAACCCTTAAGCATTACAGAGCTTCCAAAACATCCATGTCACATCTACTGGGATAAAGCTTTTTACAGTAGGAGAGAGTTTATTACAATCCACTGGGGAATATGTTTCTCTGTGTTGGTTTTTAATTTATATTTAATCTCTATCCAACACCAAAATATGTACATACATAATTAGCTTAAAATATTCAAGAACATTACTTGATGTGGGATCCATTTGCAAGGAAAATGACAGCGAGCACCAAAACTGAATTGATTTACTGACAAAGCACCAATGTTTTCAAAACAGAGCTTAAAAAAATGCACCAAGACAAACACCCTCATCCAAACAAATTCTCTTCTTTCAGTGAAAGGTGTGATGCTCTTTGGGAATTCTTCTCTCTTCAAACATTTCTCAAGACACCAACTCTCAAACCCTGATGCTACTCCAGAGTTTCAGTCCTTCCACGCTGTCCTTACAGCGGTTAACCTCAGCTCTGTTAGACAAGGGGCTGCAGAAGGAAGTTCAGTACAAGACTCATCCCAGCTGACATCATTCTTTGCCTTCAGTTCTCTGCTCCTAAATTTAAAATTACAACCTCTGAACAAGGGAGTTGAAAATCAGGGTTTGAGCATTCAAAAGCCCCTCACAACACTGCCATGAAGCTCTGGCTACATTTTTTCCAGACTAAATTCCCAAGATTGACTGGAGTTCCTGTTCCAGTTGCTCCACACCATTTCTGGGTCAGGGATCTAGGGACAGGCCACCCCAGGGCAGGCTGCTGGCACAGTTTCCTGTGAGAAAGGAGAAGATGTGGGCTGAAATTCCTTGAGAGAAAGAGGGACTTCCAAAATTTCCATGAGGAAATTCGAAATCAAACCTCCTTGTGCTGATTTTCACTTCCACAGCTGCTCTGCAAAATGGTTTCACATGGTCTGAACCAGGAACAGGAGTCCTCTGGTCTCCTGTGTTTGCCACCAGATTGTCCCAGTTTTTCTGAAGTCCTTCCCTCCCCATCAGTGCTTCTGTTCTGTTTAAAACACTGCTTTCTGGGCTTCATCTGACCTACATGGAGGCAAAATATCAATTTTTTATCTTGATTTTCTTATCTTGAGTTTTTAAATGTTGATAGTCTACTGGCAAGCACCAGGAGCGATGATATCATAGCAGGAGGCGGCATCTATTCCAAGGAGCTCAGAGCCAGCAAAAATACTCCCAAGATCACAAAAATAGTTCCTATTACATTTTACTCCTTGGCAAAGGACTATTAGATTATATAAAAGGCAAGGCTAGCGCAGATACAGGCACAGAACTTCATGGTAATGGTGGAGCCTCATCACTCTGGGTCATGCCTGCAAACTGGAAACCTCAATTGTAGGTAGGGCAGACTCATCTTCAGCTGAAGTTCATGAAAAATGTCCTGATTTAGACTCCAGGCACGGAGCACGGCAGAAGGAGCCACATTCCTTGTGAATTAAGTGAGACTGAACTCCCAGAGAAAGTCTGGCAACCAAGGCAGACAAGAGAGTTGTGGTGGAGGAGAAGAGGAAAGGAATCCATGTGGATTCCTGAAATTAGGCTGCAAATATACAATGATGTTGCACTGCCAGAGTTGCCAGAATGAAGTACTTTCTGGTAGTGAAAATGAGAATTCTTCATCTTCAAGGAAACAAAAGACCTGGTCTGCTGAAAAACCTGTACTGAGATTTTCCAGACTCCAAAAGTCATGCCAGGTGGATTGTGCTCTCCACAGCAAAATTACAAATGTCCTCCAGCAATTTGTAATTTTTCTGAGGGGACGCAGAGGGAAGCAAAGCAAAGAAAGGGAAATGGGCAAGGAGGACGACTGGAGCAAAGAATGGCAAAGGACTCATGGGGAACACAGGAGACCCTGTGCCGCTGTAACACCATGGGAAAAGCTCCTGGTGTGTGACCTGGAACAAGGCACTCCTACTTCAGAAGGAAAGGATAAAAGCAGCAGTTTAAGCTGGCATGAAGGTATCTGGATTAGAGAGGGGAAACACTGAAGCATTGCAGTGCTGATGATCAGAGCAGCACAGCAGCCACAGGCAGGCAAACAGAAAGTGCTCTGGAGGGTCACAGGACCCTGTGAAAAGGAAATACTGACCGGTGCTAAGTTGTGGAGGGGTTTGGGAGGGATCCAGCAGGAACCCTCTGCAGAAGGGCTATAACCAGTAAACTCTGCCCTTGCAAAAATATCTACCACAGGGAGAGCCAAGGAGCTGCTGTTGGATGAAGTATGAAAAGCAAAAAATAAACGCTTTTATAACCAGCTGGTGTCTGATCTGAGCGTGCACATGGACACCCCACGGAACTACAGAGCTCTGATTCCACTGTCCCATATTCTACTGGTTACCCCTGCCAGTGGCTGAGAAACCTCCTGGAGCCAGGTCTGGAATGGCAGAGATCCTGCCTCTGGAGTCCAAAGGCCAGGATTTCATTCCTCATGACAATCATCATGTCTGGCCCAAAGGCAGGCTGGGAAACCTACGACTTGACAATAAAATTCCAGAAAAAAAGACCCAAGTGAGAACTGATTGTTATTTTTGTTGTTATTAGTATTATTACCAATGAATGAGAAACAGCTTTCCTATCCCCAAAATGTGATATTACTGGAAAACCCCATTTGGGCTGGTGCATGCACGACCTCTCAAAGGTTTTTGAGCACCCACGAAAGGAGTGGCACACGTGGCACTGGGAGACCTTAGCCCACACCCCCCATGGTCCCAGCAGTGCCCTCCAGCGAAGGGACTGTCCTGGCGCTGCACCTCGCTGTGATCCTGGCATTGCTTCCCACAATCATGGAATATCCTGACTTGGAAGGGACCCACAAGCATCATCAAAGCCCAATTCCTAATTCCTTGTGTGACTTAACACAATTTTCCTGATCTAGGCTTCAGCAAAATAAATTTTTGCTTCGTTAAAGGAGTTGCTTTTGATGATCTGGCAGCGGGCCAGAAAAATGACTAAGTGAAAAGATGCCTCACTGGCAATGCAACAGCTCTTTCCTGTACTCCAGGAACATTTGCTCCACAGGCCTGGGTGTAAGGAAGCACAGTAGGAGTACGACCTTCTCTTGTTTATCTGAAGTTGATGGAATATGAAAAGTTTGGGTTAGATCAAGCATCAGTTACATAAATCTACTGTTCCCTTAATGACAGGTACTGAACGATTGCCTTGGAGTGCAATCAGTGCATGCAACTCACACACGTGCTGCACAGTCACCACTAGCACACCAACACAAAAAAGCTAAAAATCAGGGATTTGTCAAAAATAACAGACAACAAACCTTCAGCAAAGTCTTAGAACTAGTTTTTGCAGATCCCCCCTTGAACAGACCACAATAAATTGAATAATCTGGCTCACTGGAAGGAGGGCCAAGATTTTCCAAACCATCAATATATTTTGCCCTCCCTTTGCTAACTTTGCCTTGTGCAGATAGAAGAGTCTGACTGAAATGCAACCTGCAGAAAAAAAAAAAATTATAAGCACGTTTTTAAAGTCACATGCAAGAGTTCAGGAGGTGCTAACAGGGAGAGAGGTGGCCCCAGGCTGTGGTGCCAGGCCCAGGCACGGCCCCAGGTCTCCCTGCCTGCCTGAGGCTGCCCCAGCAGGTCCTGAGCGAGCAGGATTCAACACAAACTACAGCTTGTCTTCTGCAGCTGGAAACCCAGACTGCTGAAAACGAACTGTGTTTGGTCTGAGATAACAGAAAACCAGATTCCACAAGGAGAGAGCCGAGAGAGTTCTCTGCATAAAGATACAAACCCGAAAAGGAGCTGCTGTTCTGAATTACAATTACACTCACGCTGCAGAAAGTTTGGGTTAAGACCTATTGTAAAACAATTTCCACACAAAAGAGCAAGAGCCAATCATTGCTCCAACTCTGCTCATTAAAGAAATTCGGAGACGAACCCCAGGCTTTGATCTCAGGCATTGCTACAAGGCAACTGTACATTGCGAATGAGACACATTCATTGCTAACAAAACAAACCCCCCCTGCAAGTAAAGAGTCGGTCCCGCAACGCCGGAATCCTTCCCCGCTTACCTTTTTGGGAGCAGGTCAAATTTTTGGAAGTAGTTTCTCAAAGCAACTCAGACATTCCACGTTAACTCTCGTGCTGCAATAAACAGCTGCAAAACTCCCTGATTTATTTCCCGGCTTGGTGTGCATGCTGAACCCCAGCAGAAATCTCACACAGAGAAAAAAAATACAGGAAAAACACCCCCAAAACCCACAGGAGGAGCAACTCAGCCCTCGGGCAAAGCACAAAAAAAGTTCACCAGGGAAACAGAAAGGAAATCCAGTGACAACTGAAAGTTTGGGTGAGAAAGAGGGAAGGCAGGCTCGCTCCCCTTGCCTGGAGTCCTGGCTAAAGGTGCCTCTCCGGCAGAATCCACGGAGGCTCCCGGCTCCTCGGAGCAGATGGTATTCACACATTATTCCCGAACAGCAGCATTCCCCAGTCCAATCAGGAGGCAGCACTCAAAAGCCAAGCGCTTCCCAGACTCTGTTACAGTTTTCAATAGCTATAGCACAAGATGAATGACTCAGAAAATGAATAAGCAGGGAAAATAAAACCTGCCTCGCTCCTAGGCAGAGGCACAGGCAGGAGGGTCAGCAGCCCTCAGTGTGCTGAGCACTGCTTTCGAGTTGAATGCACCTGCTTTTTTCCCCTAAATCCTGAATACTTTTTCTGCGTCTTGAATTTCTGTGATCAGCTCCATCTTGGGTTAGAAGGCACAATAATCAAATCTTCTCCTTTTTTTTTTCTTCAGTCTTAAAAACAACAAACATTAGTAAGAGCCAAAACAAGGATGAACTCTGTGTGTGTGCTTTTCCAGACAGCTCAGAGAAAGCCCTCATGCCATCTCTTGCTGAACACTTCAAGATATATTTCTAAGATTAAGGCCTGATTTTACAGATCCTGTTGCAAATGACATGAAGTACATTAATACATCCTCTGCTTTTGCCTGAAGTTTACCAGGAAACTTTAAATGACAATAAAACAAATATCTCTGAGAATATTTGAAATAAAAATGACTACCAACTTTCAAAGAAAGTGGAACCATTATCCAAAAACTGGCCAAACTGAGCTGGAAACTGCTTCCAGCTGCTTTGTGTAGCTCCCAGACCGTCCCATCCAGAGGGCATTTCTAAACACAACTCCTGAGCTCGAGGCTGTTTCTGACAGCTGCAACCCCGTAATGAAGGATGAGCTGCTAAACAAAGCCAGTCGCTCATGGGAACACGCACAGCACCCTCCTCCTCCCCAGAACACTGCGCGTTCCCCAGCACGCTGGGACTCTCTTTGCCTTGCAGCAGAAGTGACTGCAAGGAGCTTTGCTGGGTTTGGTGCTCCTGCCCCGGCCCTGCTGCAGCCTCAGACTCGGATTTGATCGCTGCTGCTCGGGCTGAACTCGGCCCCGCTGGACACTCAGCCAGTGGGATCACTTAAATTGCTGAAACTATCTGGGGTGAGAAACATTCCCCCAGGTCCCCCTGGACATTTTCAGATCTTTGTCTCTGGCTGTAAATTGATCCTTTGCATTCCTGTCTGACACATGGGCTGTGAAAAACTCTTCAGGGATATCCTCCCTGCCAGGAGCAAGGCTCTAACAGCACTTCTGCAAACACAGGGCCAGTCAGAGAGACAATAAAATTTTGTGAACTCTGGACTAACTTTTACTATTATTATTTTGTCTTTTTTTTCTTTTTCTTCATTCTGGACCAAATACGAGAACTCTATTTGCATTTTACGTTCCTATTTTCAAAACACCACGAATCAGGATTTCTCCCCAGGATTCAGAGCAGGCCCCACGTCCAGAGGCATCGTTTTGCTCCCCCAGCCAGGCCATGCCCTCCCGGTGCTAAGCAAACAAACCCACACAAGCAGCTCCAGCACAAAGAACGAGGGCTCGTGTTTTACCCTCTGCCACAGCTGCCCACCAACCTCCAGCCGCAGCCAGAGAGGTCTTTCAAGGTGTAAAACCAAACTAGAGGCAAATCTAGATCTGCTAGGAAAACAAACATTTTCAGCAGCTTCATTCTGGCAGGTATTTTCTGATTCCTGCATTAAGCTTCACAGCAGCCAAAATGATTTTGACAACTGACTCACTGAGCAAGGCATCTGCTGGGCCTCTGAGCCTCCACCGGCAGGAGGAATGCCTGGCAATTACAGCTTTTCCATGTGCTGGTTCCTTGGAGATGCTCGGGAGGAAGCACATCTAAATCCAAACATTATCCCTATAATGCTCTAAGCGCTGGGATAACCCCCTGTGTGCCCCGAGGAACCTCCTGGGCAAACATCCTGATCAGACATCATAAAGAGCATTGCAGAGGCTCGGGGTAAGCAGCTCTTTATTCTGTACCTCCTCTGTAGGGTGGATTTGTTGGCCAAACAAAAGGACCAAGCGATGGCTGTGACTCTTCCCAGCGCCTCCAAGGATGGATGGTTACACAGCATTCACTGAGTGTTCCTCCAGGATTCCCCTGGATGGCTCTCCCTGTTCTCTGCCCCGAGTCCAGCGGGATTCATTCACTGACCGCCTCTTCTGCGGATTTCAGCAGGCACAGGGAGGAAGCCACTGCATGCAATGGCTGTCCCCAACTCAATTTCCAGCCTGGAAACTGCAGAATGCATCCACAAATCATCACCCGGTAATCTGCTGAATCCTTAATCTCCTGTTCCCCTGGAGCTTTCCCACTCAACTCTGCTACCACACAACCTACAAAAAATTCTGTGTTCCAGCCCTTGCTCCTGCTTTCCTCTCTACCAAGAGTGATTTTTAATGCACGCCAAGGTGTCATTGAGGCCAGGATGTCATTACTGCCCCAGAACAGTGCCTGAAGAATCTAAATTACCAACAGCACACAAAGTTCAAGCCTGGCTGTCACCCAAGTAATTCACCTGGTTCAACGTGTACGCCAGAGACTAAAAAAATATGCTGTAATTATTGTGTTATTAAAGCACAATGGTTTCATTTTATTTCTTCGTGGCACAAAATCTGCGTCTGTGATTCACACCTATGGTGTAGGGAATATGATTCCACTAAAACCAGTACCTGGGATCTGGTCCACAGGGTTGTTCAAAAAGTCTAATAAAAATCTAGTGTTCTTTGAGGATTAACAAGCAAATCACAAAGAAATATTGCCAGGAGACAGGAAAGAATAAACTCAGAGGTGGTTCCAGTGTTGACAAGAGCTGTACAAGCGGAGATCTGAGCAATTAGAAGACACAATGAATACATAATTCATAGATATTTTGTACTCAAGACTTTGCACACAAATAAAACATCTCATAAATCTTCACCAGCTTGCAGAAAGCTGCTGAGCTGTCTTTTATTCTTGGAGCAGCAAGTGGCTATAGTACAAAAGAGAAATCTGTAGCTCTGATATGTCATCCCTCTGAAATGGGTAATTTAGGGTTATGGTTTCGGAATCAGCACATTCTTCAGCAAGTTTCTTCCAAGATTTTTTTTTTTTTTTTTTTGTGAAAAGAATCAAGTAAATCCATACCAGTACATTAAAAAGAACACTTCAAAAAGTCAGAGCTGTGAGCCACCATAAAATGACAATAATCTTTCTCTACATGCCTGCATTCCAGAGAATGAAAAGAAAATAATGGGTGGGGGAGAAGGAGAAAATAATGTGGGGGTTGCTGTAATGATTTTTAAAGTCCGTATGAGAACCTGTAGCTTTCTGTGAGCCTTTATCCCACGCACAGAAGGAGAAAAGTTACAGAACTCTGTGCACAAAGCTCCGGATGAAGAGCAGCCTGCCAGGCTGTGTTCAGGGCAGCCACGCACTGCAGCTCCATGGAGAATCACAGAGAAGAATCCAGCACCCACCGCACCCACAGGTGGTGGTTTTACTCCAGGGGCTGTTACCTCCAGGCACCCAACACAGCTTAAATCTCATTTCAGGCCCCACATAAACAAGTGGTGATTCCCTGCTCCAGCTACGAGTGATAATAAATCTATGAGGCATCTCCATGAAAAGTTGGCAACCTAATTTGATTAGCAAAAAAACCCCCCCTGTGCTGAGAAATGAGACACAGCTTCCCAGTCTTGAACATTCCACCAACGTCCTGCGAGCTGAATTCGTGCATGTGAGTAAGCAAATGGAAGGACTGCAGGAGGCACAAAAAGCAACTCTCAAGCATGTTATTGCCACAAATGCTTCAGAACAGCTTTTTCTGTCATTAATGATCGATTGATTGTGCTGGCAATAAGCAGCACAGAAGGAACCGAGGCGGAATTTTAAGGTAGGTGGTTAACCCACATGGACTCTCAGGTAGATCAAGAATTAAAGAACTGACTTCATTCTGCTGGCAGAGAAGGGGATTTGGTTTGGCATTCTGGAAGGTAAAAAGGCACTTTCAGAGCAAGCACAGGAGTTTCAAGCCATGGTCCCTCCCCGGGGCATTAGGACTCATCACATGAGCAGCCCAGTGGGACAAACACAACTGTTCCCAGCACGTCCAGAGCTGCTGGACACCGAAGGGACCGAGGGGCTTCCAGAACAAGGGAATGTTCTCAAGGGGAAAATCCTTCAGAACAGCGCTCTGCTGATTGCTGAGAACTTTGTGTTCCCTGAATTCATGCAAAATAACGCCCGGAATCCCAGAAGAGCAGCTGAATCCCTCCGTCCTGCAGTGCCGCAGCTCCAGCAGCAGCACAGGGGAGGACTTGACCTCCTGATCAATAAATGGTTCAAGCCATTTGTTTACAATGAGACAGTTTCAATCAAAGTAATTAAAAAAACCTAAAAGGAAGATGGGGATTTACATAGTTAGGAAGGGGAAGCAGTGAAGTTTTTTCCCACATCCTCAGTACCAGCAGTGCTTGCTTATCTCTCCTTTCCCAGCTTATGAACCTTCTCAGTGTTTGCCGACTTATTCAAATATTTTGTAGGAAAATGAGTTTCTACACAACGTGACAGAATATGCTTTGGATGTCTGTAAGAAAGGAATGAGAAAACTTGTGTATCTTAAAATATGCCCTCTAAATTTAGGGAGAAATGGAACACATTAGAGAAAATAAAGTTAAACTTGTATTTGCCACAGAACCCAGACACTGTCTGTGACTCCTGAGGCCAGATTCTAACGCTGGGATGGGCAAGAACACTTGCTTATATATTTGTTATCATCAGCTCAAACAATGCATGCACTTCTCTGAAAATCCTCAAACTTCCTGCTGTAAAGCAAATGAGATTTAATTCTCTGTCTCAGTGGGCTAAGAGGACGTATAAGACATGAAAGGCAGATGCTGTTCTTCTAGAGAGGAATTAATAAAACACAAAAAAGAAATAAGAAGTGTGAGACTCCCCTCCTAATATTTTCATGCAAATATCATCATCACTGAGATCTGCCCTTGATTATTTAAAATTGGATTTCAGCAGGGCACAGAGCCCCGAGTGAAGCGGTGCTGCCCACTTAGATCTGCCCAGCCAACTGCTGACATAGTTTAAATGTTGCTTCATTCCCTTAACCACATTCTTTCCACACGCCTTTAGGTCTCTGTGATGTTAACACTGCGCTTGTGTCGGACTCGAAGCTCTGGCTATCAGCAGAGAATATGCTGGGGGAAATCCGTAACTACTTCCTGAACGCTGTTTATGTAGGAAGAGGAATATTTAGTGGATTTCAAGCTGTATTCAGAATATACCGAATGCATATTAAACAGCTGAGAATCAATTTATTCCAAAAATCACCATCTGAAATTGTTTTCATAAACATGAATAATTTGTTGTCCTCAGTGCAGCCAATTCTCTCCACTAACAGAGAAATAAGACTTGCAAACAACTTTTCTCCTCCATTTATGCTTTTTTGTGTGCTTTCCAATAGACTGGATAGCAGAACATCAGCGTGTGGAATGCTATAAATCCATGGAATAGCTGCATTTTTAACCATGGACTTTAATTCCAGGGTGAATTTATGTGGTCCTTGGCTAAATATATCCTCCTAAGTAAATTACTCATGCGACTGCCTGTAGGAAAGCTTTCTGCAGATAAAGAATCTGTTCCCAAATGCTGCGTTTGACAGCACATACGGCACAAAGTTCCCTTCTTTTCTCAGTGGCAAAAAGCCCCCCAAACTGAACAAGGTGGAACGCACAGGTCCCTGTTCCCTCTGCACAGGCTGCTCAGCAGACAGGTTAATTCTGCCTGCTTCCTGCTCCTTGCAGCAGAATAAATATCTCAGAGTATCAGCCTACTACATGTTTGTCTCCAGACCCTGTAAACAGAGTGATTTCTGAGCTCCTGTGAAGCACATTCCCACATTCATTTCCACTTATCCATGCAGAAGACAGCACAAACACATGCCTACCCCTGTGCCTTTAGCAGGATGGGTAACTCAGACACTCTCATTAGCCTTTTTTCCCTCTCTCTTCTATGTTTTCTACTTCTTACCATTGGAGTTGTCCTGGTCCAAAGGATTATCTGGTTCCATTACTTCAAATAAAAGCATCCAACATGCAGTTCTCCATGCAGCAGAGGCATAAAAACACAGCAGTTGCCTAAGCTGATTCACCTGATTTATGAATTAGTGCAGCATCCATAAGAGGCTGTGTTTCTTCTTTTGTATTACATCTGGCTCCTTTTCCAACTCGATGGCTGGGTATTACAGCATGCAGGCCTTTTTCCAGCATCCTCTTAATGCATTATATTTAAAGTAGCAGCAACCTTTTTCTCCCATCCCCCAGACTAAGTTACAGCAGTAACTAGGCTGAGCTGGCAGCGAGCGCAGCTCATTCAGAGCAGGACCTGCAAGCGTTCTCCGAGTCGTGGTGCTGCATAAAGAGGATGATTGATACAATAAAAAGTAAGTGGGCTTTGACACAGCACGGTATGCACTGCACAAAACCCCACCAAAACCAGGCAAAGGTCCTGAGGCTTTAGGGAATGCCTCGCCGAAGCCACCAGGCTGCACCCCCTCTCGCACAAACACAAATTATGTCCTGTTCCCTCCTCCTCTCCCCCCCCCGCTCCAATCTTTTATAACCCTGGATCTCCTCCAGCAATAGTCTGTTCCCTCACTCAGTTTATAATAAACTCTGCCATTCCCTCGTGTCCCTCGGGCTGGCTCGGGGAGGAAGGAGGCTGTTTGCAGAATGAATAGCCCAGCCCGCGCCTGACCGGGAGGCAGCCCCGGGACGCTGCGCCGGGCACTCGGAACTCGCTGCAGCAGCAGCCTTTGGCTGGGGACCTGGCCCTGCATTTCCCTGCTCTGCCAAGCCAGGGCTGCTGCTCGGCTGCCGCTGGAAAAACTCCTGCGAAGGAGCTGAAGGACGAGCCCCAGCTTGGCTGGACTCGGATGGTAAATGACACCCGAGTCCCTCCACAGAGCCCGCATCAGCTGACAGATCACAGCACTGCAAGTCAGGTCACCTTCATTCTGCTCCTTGGCTCTGCCACCACCTCCCCGAGACCTCTGGTAATTCAGAACTGCTCTCTGTGCCTCAGTCTTCTGCGATAGGGACACTGAAATATATCTTATCTCACAGGAAAGGAGCTGAAACCTCCCAGTTTTACACGCTTTGGACCTCTTGGACAAATGATACAGTGCAAGGGCTGAGGAAGAAGACTCCATCACCTGGCTGAGGAATAAAAATTTCATTTTCTCTGAAGACATGTCCACAAAATAACAGAAAAACATATCAAAGTGCAACTCTAAACCAAGCTGTGCCTCCGAAAGGTAAATTCATATTGCTGTTACAACAATCCTGAAATAATTCTTCAAATCTAGCTTTCAGGATCAATTTTGCTTCGAACCCACAATTCAAAGTCTTTCCTCAATCCTCCAGCTAAGGCGTTAAAACATACCTTGTTTGGAAAGAATGCTTTTCACAGAATCCAGGGCAAGAACCAGTGTGAACACCCAGCGCAGGCTGAGTGCATTTTGGGGTTGCCGTGGCCGGTGCCAGAGCCCCGAGGCAGGCAGGGGTTGCTATTTCGGGCCTGGGTACCGCTCGTGCCTCAGCAGCTCCCCCTCGGCAGGGCCGTGGAAGCGGCTGCGGAGCTCCCGCTGCCGCCGGGGGCTCGGGGCTGTGGGCGGACAAATGAATGGCTGGCTGGAGGCAGCAAACACCGAGCTCTGCCTGGAGGAATTAACAGCAGCCTGACAGGAC
Source organism: Pomatostomus ruficeps (assembly GCA_013400735.1). NCBI lineage: Eukaryota > Metazoa > Chordata > Aves > Passeriformes > Timaliidae > Pomatostomus > Pomatostomus ruficeps. The sequence continues at coordinate 41,427 of VYZT01026558.1, forward strand.
TCTGCGGTAATTGTGCCTTGCACAACCATTTGAGCGCTGTTCCTGAGGGCTAGGCCATATTAATAGAAGAAAGACTCATTTCCATCTATTTGTTTTAAGTATTGCACAGTCTATAGTCCCTATTAAACACTGTTCCGAGCTCGCTGCCCTGGGGGAAATTACAGTGCTGCAAACCCTCCATTCCCCCCCTCGCACCCTACGCTCCCGATGTTCTTTACAACTTCAATACTTCTCCCACTCGCTGACAAAACAAAAAAACCTCCCTCTTTCCACCTTCCCCACAAAAACACCTACTCGGTGACTGCAGGCACATGGCACAGCCTGCCAGCACTGCTTCACCTGTTCTGGGTCATGTCCACAGGCCGGGATCCGTGTCTGATGCAAAAAGGTGTCTTAACTTCCGACTGACACTTGGCACAGCCCCAGCCTGTCAAAAACGGGTGTGGAAGGGATTCAGAGACTTTTTGGGGCTGAGGAGGCCTGAGCAGGTATCATCTGCCTATTCTGCACCCCGGGACGTGGGGATATACAAACTCAGGCTGAGTGACTCACTGACTCCTCGATCACAAGGGACTAAAAATGCCTGGAGAATCAGGATTGTCGACGTAAAGGAACCCGTAGCTCTGCAAGGAACATCTGAGTCAAGACAAATTATATACAGAGAAACAATTTGTATTCTGCCGTGAAGCAGATGCTGCATATACATAATAGAGACAATTTAGAGCCAGAAAAGAATAAACACCTGTGAAATCTTTCCTTGTGGAGAGTCAGAAATAATCCAGGAATGCCACAGAATTGCTAAGATCAAGAAATCAAGATAGGAAGGTGAGAAGCAATAGTTATTTAGCCCTCGATGATTTTATTTGACAACCAATTTGATTTTAATGACATCCAAATGATTTGCTAATCTCTAGTTACAGACCTAGTAAAAATTAATTCTTAATCTGTAAGTCAGAATGATGTCAATATTTTGGCTAAGACTATTCACAGTTCCTAACAACTGAGCAATTGTCATACGTTCTTTGTTTGAGCTCAGCTCATGCAGGGAGGCAGAGGAGCTCATGCCATGATTGTGAAAAACAAGGGACAGTTGGAAGAGCAGGGCTTTGGGCACTCGGGATTTTAATTGCTCAGGCACTGAAAGGAAAACTGCAGAAGTGAAGAGGGAAATGATTTTCAGGCAAATAGCTGAATGGTCAGAGGCTGTGCGAGACCAAATCCTAGGAAATGAGCCAAGCGCACTGAACTGATGGGTGGGGAAAGAGAGGTCCAGTGAGCACATCCTCTGCAATGCCCATGACGTTCAGTGGAACACAAAATGTAGAGTTTTGGAAAGCTGACTCTTCAAGGAAGGAATTTAGAAATTGTTGGATGGAAATGGAAATTAAATGTCTTCTGTTACTATCTAATCAGAGCATCCCTGCATTCCCCTCAATGGCTGGTTTGGAGACAGAAAAAGATGTTCGATCTAATTGCCTAATGGCTGCATGATGTTTGCTTCAGCATCTTTCACGGCCCAGGCTCCAGTCGTGCTCAATATGTCAGACTTCACGCTGCAGGAACTGGGAGCTGCTACTTCCTAACTCCTCTGTCTTCTCCTACCAGATGGAGCCATCACTCACATTGGCATTTATTTTACACCGTACCATGAAATTGTAAGCAAGAAAGATGACCCTTGCTTCTGGATTGCTGTAAAGCTTGGGGCAAATCACCTCAGCTCTCTTTTATCAGCCACACAGATCAGCACTGAACCTTTAGCATGAAGTAATTGTTTATTTCCAGATTAAGCAATAATCCAGTCTAAGTTTGTAGCATACATGTGGTGATATAACTGGTCTTGGGTTTATTTCAGGGGAAAGGATTTCCCTTGTAGGTCTGCTTGGACCAGGTTTTCCTTCATGTATCATAGCAATGGAGCACAGTCAGCAGAGTCTATAAAAAGCCTGTTTTCTGTTCTACCAGGTGCCTAAAGATCTACAGGAAAAAGTACGCAGAAATATTGTCTAAACAAGGGCAGCCAAGGGACACTGTGAGAACAACATTCCATTCTCCAAAATAATATTCCATTCACCCAGCAGGTGACCCATCATCCTCAGCAGAGTCCCACTGTGGGAGAAACCCCAGTTGGACCCGACAATCTTAAAGGTCCTTTCCAGGCTCAGCGCCTCCCCGATTCCGTGGTCCAGCAAGGAGCCATGAGAGCCCCTGGGGCTGGCTGCGGGAAGGAGGGAGGGCGGTGTCGCTGCCTTTTCCCTGGGGAGCGCAGGGGCTCCGTTCCCCGGCCGGTGGGAGCAGCGCTCGGCCCAGCGTGAGGCCCTTCCCCGGAACACAGATTCCCACGTGTAGGAGGGAGGCAGCAATGAATGCCTGCGGGTTGAAAAGCCAGCGAGGCACAGACCTGCTTCACAAAACCCTTTGCCAGGGTTACCGGGGGTGTTGTCAAAGCCTCCTCTTTTGTGAGGGCTGAATAACAATTCATACCCAGTCACCAGCTTCGGTTTCTTCGGCCCTACCTGGCACATTTTCAAAGTCACTGCTCATGGCTGGGGCTGCTGCCATTGAGATGCAGCTTATCTTGCCCTGGACAGCAAGTGCAGGGATCATCCAACTCCAAAAGTTCATGCCAAGGCTCTATTGTGCTGCTGTGCTGCTTGAGCTGAACTACAGCTCTTAGAAATGTGCTTGAATATGGCACAAGCACAAATGGAAATGATGCAGCCTTGGATACTTCATTCTGGGGGGAAGAATCTCCCCAAGAGATCCTCCCCAGTTTAACCATTTCCTTTAGAGAAGTCAAGTATAACTGGGATCTTCAGGAGGCCCCAGTTGCAGAGCAGCCCCAGCTATGAAGACTCTCTCTGTGCAAACACTCCTGCTATTAACTCAGCAGGCTTTTATCTTAATTTTCGGAAGAAGGTGATGCTCTAATCACACATCTGAGGTGGCAACTTTTCATCCAGAACTCAGCAAAGCTCCACCACAGAGAAAAAGCATGTGTTAAAAAGAAGGTGTAATGATTAAATGGAGCGTGAAAAGCTGCAGGATCGGTGTTGGAGAAAGAGCCGATGTGAAAGACGTTCCCCAGGACATCCGTGCAGCAGCAGCTCCTGCCACACCTTCCCTCAGTGCTCTCTGTGCTCCGAGCCATGAGGAGTTGGGGGTACCAGAACGTTCTCTGGTGGAAGAGCAGTTCCGTGCCTGGTACGTGCCCAAAACACAGCATTTCCTGAACCCCCTTCGCCTTCAGACACCATTTGCTGAACAGACTGAGCCTTTTATCTCTATTTCAATCTCTGCCACAAACTACCAAATCTTGTAATCGTTAACAAATGAAATTCTAAAGAAAAGAAAACAACAAAACACTTCAGAGTTACAGGTTCCATAGTTTAGAAAATCCAAGTATAGAAAATACAACTACTGCTATGAAAGGAGCACACATTGAATATTCTACTGTGAAAAATGCCAACAATCAAATGTAGTCAATATTTTGAAGACCCCAGAAATGAATAATAACGTCAGGACATTCTTTCAGGGTCACTAGATTATAACATTACCTCCTGCTACCGTCCACTCCGGCCTGAGGAAAGTGTCTTTGGGCTTCTTTACTAAAACCCTACCGGCAGTTTAACGGAGGAAAGTAAAATTAAACTGACTCCTGGGCAGAAATAACAAAAGGTCTGCAACACCCAGAGTTCTGTGCCCAATTTACTGAGCTGTCTGCTGAGATTCCATCTGAGCTGACTCTACAGATTCCTCGCTGTGTTCCTGCAGTTGTCTCCTAGAAACAGGAACAAGCAGCATTTGCTGTTTTCTCGGCTCTTTTGACAAACTCTGCCCCAGCTCTGCTCAGGTTCCGGACGCCCGGGGGTCAGTGTGCACTGCCCTGGGGATGGACAGCCTGGACAGGGCATTTCTCTTGGCTGCCATGGTGTGTGAATGAAATGCAGCAGCAGCAGGTGCAATATCAATGTATCATCAATAAAAACTCGGATGAAAATACCCATGGGAAGCGCAATTCAGAGAAATACTCATACAAACATTTGGATACTTAACCAGGATCCCGAGGATATCCAAACATTGGATCAGCATCTTACAAGTGTAGACTACATTGAAATTTAATCATCCTTCCTTCTTGCTTTGAAGGGATCTCACTGCACAGCAATGTGGCGGAAATCACGTGCAGCCTCTGGAAACATGGACAGAAATTCCAGCTGTTTGATGTTTCTGTGGAAGGTTCAAGCTAAAAGAAATACTAGCCAAATAAACTACTGAATTCTTAATGGTGTCTGCTGGAAAAGTAGCCCTGGTGAAGCATTTATAAATCTTTTTGTATATTGAAAATAATCTTTTCTTCCCTTTTCCAGGTATGACCTGTGTCACATTCAGTGTAAATGAGGGGAAAAAATGGATATCCAGATCCTCTGGAATCTCCATTTCCACAGAGCAGCAGATTACTCCCATACAGCCATGGTTACAGTACAGAAATACCAGATTCCTTTCCATTTGCAAGTTCTCTCCAGAAACACAAGGAAAAACCTCCAGACAGTGTTTAGGCACGTGAACAAAGCTGTTGCGTTAAAACGCAGTGTGAGCCCTCAAAGGCTGTCAGTCTGCCTGCTCTGAGCCTGCTCCTTCTTTTCCTTCATTTATCGTTTCCTGTCTTTTCCTCCTTCTCCCTTCCAGTTTAGAGATTCAGCCAATTGTTGTCCTTCCAGATCAAGCAGCCTCTTCATTTCACTGCCTTTTCGAGGCTAAATTGCTCCATATGGGCTCCTGCGCTGTGTGGAATTCCCACAGCAAAATGCAAAGGTTTTGAGCTAACTTTTGTTTGTTGCTGTCACTTGGAAAGTGAAACCCAAGATAAATGATGGTTTATTCTTTCTTAAGGTTTCTAATCTGTTTCTGGTTCAAAAAAAACCTTATAATGTCTCTTTTTGGGATATTACTGTCAGGCTTCCTTTTTGTTGTCCACCAACTTCTGGTTTCCCATTCACTTTTTCAATATTCTCCCTTGCTTTAGGCAGAATAAAAGTATGAGAACACGGTCTCTGTTCTTACTCAATTAGCTCTGCCTGAGCCAAGCCCTCAGAAACAGATCGAAGTGCCTGACACTGAGAAACCAGTTTTTAACCCGAGGTTTCCATGGAATTGTTGAGATATTGGTGTGGGTGTGAAGTACTTCCAGCAAATCTCGTTTCAGACTCGGCTAGAAAATGAGAAACTTCACTGAAATCAACAGGAACAGGAAGCATAAGGTGAAAAGACAGAAAATAAACGCTCATCTTGGCATCCTTGTGAGGTTCAGACCTGCTCTTCATTATGCTGATGAACAAAAAATCCTGACTAATCAATCATCTGTCCTGCACTTCCCTCCCTGACTCCTACGATACTTCTCCAATTAGTCCATGTCAGGCTTATCCTTCATCTTTCCTACAGAGAATTGTGGGAATCTAGAACAGTCATTAGGAATCCCACTCTCTTGGTTCATCATCCACCATGGATGGGCCCTCAGGTGAGGGATGCTTCTCCCATTTACCCTGAATTATTCCTTAGCTCAGCACAGATGAAGGCCAAACAGAATCAACATTTACTTACAGCATTTTGGGCGCTACAGCTACAAAGCCAAGAAATGGAAGAAAAGCATTTTAATCCACTTAAACCAAAATTAAATGTGCAAGTTCCTCTCTCTGTGTGTGCAGGTGATCGATACAGCTGGAGTTGCACACACAGGCGCTCTGTCTCTGCTTCCCTTACCCCCTCATTCCAGACCCCCTCTCCTGGTGGAACACGCTGGGTTTACAGCCAATCTTCCTGTACAGCTCATGTCCTCCAGAAACTCCTGTAAGGTGGGTACAGCTTCTTCATCTTTTCATTAGCTTATTAATCTTCTGTGGCGAGTCTGACTTGCTGCAGCGTGTAACTGCTTCAGACTCAGCTGCTGATGCTGTTCAGACGTGTGTCCACCTCTCCCTCTGCAAAATTCCTGTCTCCAGACTCCCCAGTCTTTCAGCTTTGTTCTAACTGCAATTATTAGAATGGTTGGAAGAATTAAAAGTACTTTTTTCCCCCTCCTTTTTCGCAGCCTACTTTTATCTGATTTAGCTGCGTCCTCGTTTGCCTTCTTATTCTGACAAGGAGATACAACAAATTTCTATAATCAGTTCCCATCACTTGATAGAATAATTTTAGTGTCAGATGAAACCGGCTTTGCCTGATGCTCAGAAATGCCTTTCAGGCTGCACAGACTATGAGATCCCCTCTCGGGCTTCTCTTCTGCTGCAGGTTTATCTCATCAGCACAAAACCCTCCCCGTGTCCAATTCTGCAGCCACGAGGGGCACGTCAGTAAAACACATCTGTCCCACGATCCTACAAAGTGCTCCTCAGACACGGGAGCCGGGGCTCAAAGCTCTTTGAGCTCCCGTATCAAGCACCGATTTAATTTCCCTTTCTTCATCAATTCTTCATTCTCTCGTGATGTCTTGGCAACATTTTGTTCCCGTTCAACATTCATCATTAGCTTCTTTTTTTCTCTTACTTCCTTTTATATTCCTTTCCCTCCCATCTGCTAATTTAAAAGGAAATTGCCTGGTATTCAGCATTATCAGCCAATCTGTTTACTCTGCTCTTGTTCCAGTGAAGACCATTTCTCACACACTGAGCTGCTCTGCCTCACCCCCTACCCGCTGCTATTATCCTCGAAGCCTGTACTTTCTTCCATATGCCTCCTGGAGAGCTAAGTGCTCCTCCAGAGCTACGCAGCTCCCCAAAAATCGGTCTCTCTTTTTAAAATCAGGATGTGGAAACAAAGATCCACGGGAGGAAGCGGGTTTCCCAGACAGAAGCCGTCCCTCCCTCCCAAGCAGTCCCAGCACGGTGGGCACATTGGCACCACGGAAAGGAGAGGTCCTGGCACCGCTCTGGCTTTTGGAGGAGCAGCGTTCCAACCCCCACATCCCACACGCAGCCAGGGGAGAGCACCTCCTTAGGGATCAAGCTTTTCCTTCAGAAACAGCTTCTCCTAGTCCCAGATCCTCCCCTCCCACCACATCAGCCCAGCTGTTCTCAGCAGTCCCTCCTGGGAGCACCTAAATCATTTCCGTTCCGCGTCGCCGGTTCTGCCGATCCTGCCTTGCTCAGTATTACACAGCTCGTGATTTCATTACTGACAATAACTCTGATTTTGACCTCATGCTCCAAGCCTTTAAGATACAAGATGAATAATACAAAGTCTCCTTTGATCCCTATCACAGTGGCTAATGCTGAGAGTAAAATGTTGAAATAGTCCTTGATAGCAACGACGTGAGAGTTTTGCTTACCCAGGGCCAGCAAGTGGAACTGGTGCTAATGCTGCTGAAAGCCAGGGAGAAGCAACTCTGAGGAGAGGCTTCATTAAACATCCAAATGCCACAATCCTCCTCTCATGGGCTACTGAAATACTTTAGAGAGACCCCTCCAAAGGAGGTGCACATTGTGAGTGACGGTCCTATGCAATTATTTAAAATATCGATATAAACAGAAATACGCATCTGTTTCTGCAGAGATGAGATTGGCTGACAAAATGATCTCCACTCTGAAACGTCAGCTGTGAATTTACAAGGTGATCAGATCTTTTCAAATTCATCATTAACTTGGCGTTAAAGAGAGGAGTGTGGAATCCATGAGAGAACTGAGATTCCACCTTATCAAATACTATAGTTGGTGTTTCAGGTAGGTGTTGTGAAATATCTGTGATGATCTGAACAGAGCTTTGACATCCTCTCGCTGCCCTCAAGCTGGTCCATGCTGAGTGAGGCGTTCAAGCACAGCTGGAATTTTGAGCAGGTAAGCAAACAAACCTGATTCAAAGCTGAAGCATTTTACTTAACTGGTCCTTTGACAAAAGCAAGTGGTGACAAAGCCCGTGAAAGCCACGCAACCTCAAAATGGCGAAGACCAACTTCCCTGGGAGTAATTAGGAAAAAAAAAATTAAAATACATATATTTAACTCTTGGAAAATAAAAAAAAAAACCCTCAAAAATGTCTAAGTTTGTATGACTTTGTTACTAATTATACAAATCTTTATGTGCTGAAATGGGTGGATTCTTGTGTAACGGAAAAGTAGATCAGAATAATTTTACTGAATGTTGGAGCTTGACTCCTTACCAACTGCAGAAGGTATCATGCTGCTGTATTGTATGTTGCTTAGCAATATAATGTGAGAAGCTGCACCACAGTCCTTGACAGCACCATTGTCCATTGAAATGCTTGTGAAATATTACCTGGGTTATATAAAGGTAGCACACAGTCACAGAAAATAGCGTGAAGTTTCCAAAAGCACAAAGAAGGCTGGAAAGAAAAGGCATTGCTATTCCAATGGCAAAAAGGTCTCCCTGGATGATCTTTCACTATCTGAATACAGGCAGCATAAATTAAATATGGAGAAATCATATCTGTGAAGTCTCCCTGCAGCTGTGCTTACGAATGATGGGCTGTAGAGGAACCATTCCCTCCCAGAGGAATAGCTGAGTCCAGGGAGGTGCCAGTGCCTCGGCATCACTGCCTCAGAAAGTCCTATTGCTTGTTGTTCCCTGTCCTGCTTTGGAGGAAGAGTTTGTGCCCTCACTCAGGCTGGGCAGAATGTGCGCAAAAGGAGGAGCACAAAGGCAAGGTGGATTTGTTCTACAAACAGATGACATGGTAGGGCCTTATCAGTTAGATAAATGTGAATATTCACCTCTGGAGGCTCACAGCACCCCAGGGTCCCAGGCACACCCCCATATTCACAGCACCCCAGGGTCCCAGGCAGAGCTCCCACACTCACAGCACCCCAGGGTCCCAGATACACCCCCACACTCACAGCACCCCAGGGTCCCAGGTACACCCTCCACACTCACAGCACCCCAGGGTCCCAGGNCCTGCTTTGGAGGAAGAGTTTGTGCCCTCACTCAGGCTGGGCAGAATGTGCGCAAAAGGAGGAGCACAAAGGCAAGGTGGATTTGTTCTACAAACAGATGACATGGTAGGGCCTTATCAGTTAGATAAATGTGAATATTCACCTCTGGAGGCTCACAGCACCCCAGGGTCCCAGGTAGAGCTCCCACACTCACAGCACCCCAGGGTCTCAGGCACACCCTCCACACTCACAGCACCCCAGGGTCCCAGGCACAGCTCCCACACTCCCGTGCCTGCTTTCACCCCAGGCCCTTTAGCACAGATGTGTCAGTCTGCTCCTGCCTCATTGGCTTGGACAGCCTCGGTGTCACAGCCTCTGCCAAGAGCTGCCTTCGTGAGAGCCCTGGGATGTTTCTGCGGCCACTCTTCCAGCCGTTCCCCACGCTGTGACTGTGAGAGAGCAGCTTGGGTGCTCTGCTCGCTGCCCTCCCGAGCAGATGCCAAGAGGTGGGTATTGCAGCCCCACTGCCCGGTGCTGTCACTCTGAAATGACAGCATTCCCAGTGACATCCTCCTGCCTGGTTTCCTGGATGTTCACCTTTCCCTGGGAAGGGCTTTGTGTAACTCTGGAATGACACGTGAGCGAGCTGGAGCGGCAGTGCCGTGAAGGACTCCAAGGGTAATGGATTCCTCGGAACTGCGGCAGCAGGAGGTCACCCACCCAAACCCGCACACGGGAACTGTGTCACCGTCAGGCAGACTCGGAACTCCAGGACCTTGCAGTTCACAGCACAATCGCTGGATTCACCAAGCGCTGTCAGCTGAGCAAGCATCAGGCTCATGTTCTTACTTGGTCACACGGAACAAACCCCGCATTATGATGGTTCACAAAGACACAGGAGCATATCTGCATCTTAGCAAAAAAATATTGAATGGACATGACAGATCCTAGGGGCCTTTCCAGGGAACAATTCAATATTGCCTTTTATAGTATTTGGCACACCACCGAGTTTATTCAGCTTGAATTAACTAATGGATTTGAGCATTCTCTTTAACAAAGAGAAAAGACGTTGAGTTGCACTGACTGCAGAGTTACAGAATGCTTCAGATGGATCTCACAAACTGATTTACCACAGAATCTGTGCTGGCTTTTCCTAAACACACAGGCACATATGCCTCATATTCTAAAATGAGAATTTCTAAAATGTGTTTAGAGCATTAATTTTTGTTGATAGATGTGTTACAAATAAACATGGGAAGTTATTTGCCTTTATAAAAAAGTGAAGATGGACAAAATAAAAGATGCTGTGCTGTTGAAAGAAACCACAGAGGAGAAGCAGAGGTTTCAGGTGGGCCATGCCCTTCCAACAGGCCCACAAACCCCACTGCATGAACACGGAGCACGGATTGAGAGGAGGATCCAGTTCCTTCCCACAGAGCAGAACTTCACACGAATACAGGAGTAGCAATAGTGAGACTTAACCTGTAATAAACCTTGCTCATTTTCACCCAAGAGAAATACGATTTTGATCTCAAGGGTTGAGATGACATTCAAGGAGTGTCGTTTGCATTTGAAACATAAGACCCGTTCTCCTAAATCAACTTTAAGTGAGTAGTTTAAGCAGGAAGGGCACTTAAGCTGAAAGTAATTCTGTTTGTCTCCATGTGAAAACAGAAGTGTGTGGTACAGAGAGCTTCCTGAGCTCACAGCTACTCCTTGTAGCAAACTGCGCAGCCTACTCATGGCGTTAAGGACACAAATCTCCCTTCATGGGGCAGGAGCTGCAGAGAGGACCTGGAGAAGGGCCCTCAGAAAGAGCTGCTCCCCACACGTGTCCCAGAGGGCTGTCTTTTCTCCCTGAATAGAAAGAAGGAGCACTTATGCAGATCCCAACTAATCACTGGGCGGTGTTCCCAAAACTTTGGTGATTTGAAATAGGGACTGCAGAACAATCTATAGGTCATCAGAAATATCATATTTTCATGACAGCCTTCCTTTGGCCTTTGAATCATTTCATATTTCTTTGAATTCCTTAATTTGGTTCCTTTAACTTAGTATTTTTAAGCTTCTGACACATTCTTGGTGTTTCAGCCTTGGCTCCCTTTCACCCAATTTGAAATGAAGATCTATTCTGTGCCTCTAATGGATTTTCTGGTTAAACACGAGTGAATGTATCATTCAGCCAGAAGGTTTTTCATAAGAGTGCAGCCTCACAATGGATTAAAAGCAGTTAGCCTTTACTAATACAGGCCCCTTTCTGGATCTGGTGCTTCAGAGAAGATCTGCAGAGACAGACTTCTGCCTTTATTCCTTATTTCCATCCTGAGGAGAGGTTTTTCAAATTCACTTAAACTGAAGTTGCTCTGTTTTTTTTAACTTTAATTTGCAGCTGAGAACCAGCAAAGCTGGCTGGCATGATACAACTGCACTCTGTCTCGCTCTCTGCACAAATCATTTTAGCAGGAGAATAAATAAGAGCCCTGTTTTCATAGTCAATTGCTCAGAATAACTTTCAAAGTCTGCCCTTAAGTTTCTGACCTTCCTGAGCACGCTGGGAGCACCCAGAAGAGGGGAACAGTTTCAGTTAAAGGGTGAAGAGCAAACCCATTCCTGGCTTCCTCACAGCTGAGCCTTTCAGTATCAATCAGCATCATTTGCTTGGCTTGTCAGTTCAAGGCCACAAACCCATCCGATATTCATCCTCGTGTTTCCCTCGGACTAAGCTAAGCCTCGGGACTAATTCCCTCTGGCCAGAAGGTGGAAAACACACCTGACCCACAGCTGGGACTGCATCTGCCTGCTGGGTGAGGGTCCCCAGCCCTGCACATCACCGCTCTCCCCACGAGGCCTTTCCCCTCACTCTGTGCTCCCTGGAAGTGGCTACAGAGCAGACCCGGAGCAAAGGGATGAGAGAGTGGCACCCACTCGTGTTCCAAAGGCTCCTCTCGGCACAGCAGAAGAGCCACCGCCTTTACTGCACCGATGGCCAACAGCAAGTACAGCTTAGTGACAAGAGTGCCCCTAAGTACCTGCCATGGGACACGAGGAAACAGCTCCTCCTAAAAGACCCCACAGCTGACCTACAGCACTGGTGGGGACACCTCTGCCGGCCTCAGCCAGGGGTTTGGGGCCATGGATATCACTGCATTAAACCCTTTTAACTGGGATTATCTGAAGAAACCAGCCTGGGCACCAGCGCTCCTGGCCCGTTTTGGTGCCGCCTTTGTTCCCCCATAGCAAAGGCTGAAACTCCCTCTTGTGGGGGATCCGGAAAGATCCTTTCTGGAACTGAAACACCACGGCGACACTGAATCGCTTTTAAGTCTTCACTTTTCCCTATCCTATGTCCCCTGACCATTCCGAAACGGGTTGATTTCAAAACCAGACAAGACAGAGCCTTGGGCAACCTGATTTGACCTCCTGTCTGAACAGGAGGCAGGAAAAAGCAGCATGGAAACATGCTAGGGACTTCCTACTACTCTATTTCATTAGTTCAAATGTAGTTGATATCATCTGTGGAAGATTTTAAGCAAATTACCATAGGAAACACGGAAATGTACTTCACTGTCCTAATTCCCCAAATGAAGAGAGACTAAGGATGAAACAAAACAAACAAATATACAGGATCAGGTTGAAGTATCTTAAGAGCCTCTTCTTCTGTTTGTACCCCAAAGGAACCCCAAACGGCAGCGCCAGGTACTGCTAAATTACCAGTTTGATTCACCACTGCCTAAGTCTAAAAATACCCATGTAGTTTTGAGCATCAATATTTGCTTTGTAAAACCAGATAAACAAGACATCCACACAAGGTTTTACATCCACAAGTCTCAAAGCACTTTGCAAACTCAGAGGAGCACTACAGATCCTCAGAGGTTACAGTTGTTTGCTGAGAGTTATGAGCTCAGGCAAGTGCCTGGATCCTGGGCTTTGCTGTGGAGCTCCAATCATCCCACAAAAGTTCAGCTCAGTCGCTTTGGGCTCAATGTAATGAACATTTTATGAGATGGCAGAGATGGAGACAGAAGATACAAAGGCAAAACAGAATTTAGCACTCAGGAAGTGCTCCCATTCATAGCCTGTATATAAGAAGAAGCTCAAGAAATAAAAAGAGTATTTGAGTCATTTCTAACAAGGAAGCTTTATAACATCATGAACAAGGTATTAAGGCCATGGCAGTCCAAATGCTATCCCGGTACAGCTGTACCCCTTCATTGCTTGTATTTTTAACTGAATCAACTGCTTGTCCTTGAATTTATTTTTAACAATCAGCAGCCGTTTCAGCGGAGGGTACAGGGCACCAGGAGCACACACTTACATATTCAGCGTGAGTGACTAAAGGAACAAGACATCCAAATCCTGCTCGATTGTATCCCATTCATAAATTAAATGCAGACCTCATCCTCTGCAGTTATGTAATACAAACGGGGACGGTAATTATGTTGAGTGTTTCCTCTGGCAGAGCCGGGTTTTGCAGCTTCCTCACCTTGCTCCGCTCTGCAGTTCTGGACGTTGCCCTGACCTTCTGTTCTGCCGCATTCCCACTGCCAAAGCTTCCACAGCACTGAGTCCCCTCATCCTGCCCCGGTGCAGATATTCTGCATTTCCATTCCCACTCCCTGCTCCTGAAACCATCTGTTTGTCCTTTCACCCGTGGCAGGTGTTGCATTCTGCCTGCCCTGGGTTCCCTTCATCGATGAGTTTTCCCACTCCCCAAAGGAACAGCATATTTGTCCTACAGTTTAGGGGTTTCTCCCTTTTACTTTCAATATCCAACAGAAGATCCCTGGTTTCTTGGTTTATACAGTAATTAGAATGCTGATTTTCACATGAGTCTTTGAATTCATTAAATTTCTTCAATGTTCATTAAATGTCCCCATGTTTTCCATAATGTAAAGATTGGGAAGTTTCCCCCTACAGAGTTCTGATAATCCCAAACACGTATGGGTATTTATACAGACTGCAGATGTCCCCTCCTCTTAAAACTCAAATTCTTGTAAGCACACACTTAAATTACACTAGAAATTTAAGACAGGTTTAAACTATGCACTGACATAGATCTTATTTCTGGTTTTTTTTAATTGCAAGCAAGAAAATAATTTCTCATTACCAAACAGTTATAATGGCACCCAAGAGCAACAGAAATGGGAAGAAATCTCCATAATGACAAATTATATTTAAAATCAACATGGAAATTCAGAGATGGGGGGTTTATGCACAGGGCAGATTCTTTGCTCAGCAGAACCAAACTCTTTTTTACTGCAGAGGTTGTTAGGCTGTAACAGAGAACATTTGGCTGAAGCTGATTGAAAAGGTGGCTTTACAATTTGGTATTAAAGGACAATCAGTGACTGGAGAACACAATGAGCAAGACAGCGCCTGATATGAAATGCTGCTTGTCAAGCTTGACATTTTATGTCTCTATTTATATCAGTCTCAAGGAGATGGAGTTTGTTGGCAGTAAATCCCAGCCATTAAAGCAGGATAGAACCTGCTGGAAAAGTTTGTGGCTCAGTTTAATTGGGCCGTATTTATCATTAGCATTATAGTCTTTAACATCTAACCTACTGACATTATTTTTCTCCTTCAAGCCTTTGTAACTTCTCTAGTGCCATAAAGTCTTGTAAAGGTTTTTTTGTTGTTGTAAATTAAGGGCAAAAAAAAAAAAAAGCAGCATTCAGTCATGCTCCATAGCTACCTAGGCCTAGGTAGAATTTTTAATCTGTGTATAACAGTAATAGTTTCTCATTTTTATGTTTCCCTGGAATCACAGCAGAAGCAAATGCTAAGCCTAATGTCCCCACCAGCAGTGAGGCTCATTAGGTACAAGTTGCACCATTTCACTAGGAAAAATAATACATTTCTCTGTGATTTATGAAAGCCGGAACTCAGCCAAGTGCTCAGGTCTCTCCCCAGTTGTGTTACAGCTCAAAAAGCTGCAAAGGGACATTTAAAACACATTTCAAACCAATTTGTCTGAGTGTACATCTTGTTTACAAGAACAAACTACTGAAGCTGAGTAATAAAACTTGGAGAAGTGCATTTTATAGTGGAAACACTGGCACGACTTTAATTACTTCAGTGTAACTGGCATCTCTGTGGACAGACTGTTCAGGCACTTCCATTGTGTTTTAAACCGACGTGAAAAAGTCAAAGGACAAATCCATACAGCAAGAAATAGAAACATAAATCCCTTCCAAATGCGAGGTGACTTCAGCTGAGAAAGTTTGCAAGCCATGAAGACACAGTCCTGGGGATGGAAGGAGAGGCAAGCAGTGGGGTTTGGCCCATTGTCCGTGCTGATTCCAGTCTAACCAGAGCCACAGGGAGCTTTACAACAACCTAATGAGGACCGAGACCTCAAGTCTATCACAAATTGAGCAAAAATACAAATTCAGGAAATCAATTGCAGGCTTTGAAGGCAATGCATCTTCAGCTGCTGTGTGAGGAGAGACATTGATAGCACTGCCCACTCCCTGGAGACAAAACAGACCGGAAAGAGGTGGAGTTTCAGTGAGGAGAAACCATCAGGGACCGGACTGGTGTTGGGAGCGCGGAGGGGTTCCCACAGGATACCCACGCACTGTTAATGAGAGCAGCGTTCCTGCAGGTGCGTGCACGCTGCAGCGAGAACGCAGCACGGTGAAGCGCAGCCCGGCAGCCCGGGAACCCGGCTGTGCTCGGCAGATTCAGGGCACTCCGCGAGCTGCAGTGGAACAGTCCCACTGAGCGCTGGGCAGCAGCTGCTCGGCAAGAGGAACCATCCCCGGGGTAAAACCTCCCACGCGAGGGCTGTGAGGCACAGGAGGCCCAGAGGCACCGGGAGCGCTCTCCGGCTCCTCCTTTCGTGGATGTCCCCGTCACTCGCCAGCCACGCCCAGGGCAGCACCAGGGACTCATCTTCCTCACCCACAGCAGGGTCACTCACTGAGGCGCACGAAACTCCTCCCGAGCAGAACCCAGACCAGACAAAGGCCAAAGAGACGTCACAGGATCTCAGAGGGAGCAAAGGATGGCAGGGATTGTTTCATGCCACCCTTTGGGATGTTTTAACCGTACGTCTCTGCTGACTGCCAGTAAACACTGACAGCCACTGAAATTACAGCACAATGCCCTCCTGGCTTGCGGTGTTCCTTAGAGATTTCTTCCTAAAGCCAGGCCTTGTCCAATGTTTGGAAACTGATTTGAGTTCAATGCAAGGAAAGAGACTCTACACAAAACCCACACAGTTTTCAGGAACCCAAAATAATTTCTTCTAATTCATCTAGTTCAATCAAAAGAAAATAAAAATACCAAAATAGCACTGAAGTCAGATTATGATGTTTTAAGTATATACCAAACTTCTTTCATGTTGTAAATGAAAAGAGTTTCTTATTACTTTAAGGAAAATAATTAACCGTAATAATCCTAAAAAAGGCTTTCTACTAAATAAATTTCAGAAAACAGCAAAAATCAGCCCAGCGGGGAGTCGTAAAGCAATATATCTGTCACAGAAGTTTTTAGAAAATCTATATAGCTTTGTGGGGCTCCCTCGAGCTACTTTAGCTATGACTAATAAGAACAGATGCACCCGATATGAAATTGTCCTGCTGCAGCAATAGAAATAAAAATAAAATATTTCTTTCACAAAGCACACCAGAAACCGTTCTACGATCAGATAATCAGCTGCTCAACAAACACTGCATAGAGACAAGCAATAAAAGTCACCGACTAAAGAGTGCCTTGACAGCTCTAAAGAAAGCCTGAGTAAAAGCTTCTACAAGCAGCGCTTTATTAGAGAGATTTACTAAATACAGCAATATCCTCTTGGAAAGTTTATCACCATATCTTGTAATTTAAATGTAGTCATCGAATTTATCTAACCTTCTAAGCAAGCCGATCTTGTCAGCCAAGCGAGGGAGTCAGAGGCCATAATGGTTTCATCATTTCTGTTTTCTTTTCAAATAACGTTACTGCTGGCCCTAGGGGGTAAGCAGTTTGTTGTAACTCTCCTGTTCTGCTGTAGAATATTGCACACAATGCATCTGGAATTCCTGTAGCAGCCTCAGCTGGCTCAGGACTCAGTTAAGCACACTGATGGTGTGGCTGGAATTCCCAGCACACACACAGAGGCAAACCCACAGGGTTTGGATGCTAAGGAAGTGTTCTTGTGTCACAAGTCAGGGGGCCTGAGCTGCTCCGAGTGAAGCTGGGATGGATTTTAAGACCAGAGATTCCTGTCAGTAATCAGTAGAACGTGGCTGAAATCCATGTGAACTCCCCTTAGCCACCTGCAAAATGGGCAGAACAAAGCTGACCTCTCTAGGGTTAGAGATTTCACTCAGAGCAGCATCTGCTGCTCTCTGCAACCACATTATAAATCAAGGAAGGAAAAAAATCTCTTCAAACTTGGCATGGTGATAATTAATCCTTTTCAAGCTGTCTGCCAGCAATTTACCTTTCCAGAACCCTGCACTGCTATCCCAAATTCTGGGGAGAATGCAGCCAGAAGTGAAAGGAGAGTGGAATTATGGTGGCCAGGAACACACGATAGCCATGAATTCATTTTTATCTCTTGAACGGGGAACACGTCATTGGGATAATTTCAGTCATTTGGTTTGAGCAGCCTCACAGAGCCAAAGCCAGTCATTATTTTACATTGTTCAGCTGCTGGCACCAGCCTGCTTCTGTTCGGTTTTGTACAATGGAGACAGTAGATTTTTCTCCCATTAAACCACTCTCACTATCTTTAAAATTATCTCAACCCCTATTAATTTCTCTTTTTATTTTGCACTAGAGCTCCAAACACCTGGTGCACTCCATTCCATCTATTTAAAGGAACGAATCAACCCAGCCAAAGCAGAAATATTTCATTTCCAGTATCAAGCACTTGTGTCAGAATGAAAAATCCTGAACTTTAGGGTTGCCTGGTAGCTGCTGTTGGAAACAGTGCTCTTTACATTACAGTCCACATTTTACTGTGCAACAGTATTTCCCCAAAGGAAAGTAGCAGCAAACAGGGGAAATAGTTCAACAAAAGATGAAGAGCCAAATCAAGAGGAAAGAAACTGCAGGTAGCTCTGAGTTTTCTGAGGAGGCGGGAAGAAAAAGAATTCCTTAAATTGGAAACCAATTTCTGCTGTTTTCCATATTACTCTTCGATTTAAAGTGTCAGTTCAGAAATGAATCTACACTTGGTGTTAAAGTGTCTAAGTAGTTCCTGAACTCATTAGAGCACAAGTAAAAATATATGTGTTATTTCATTTGCTCTGAAAGTCAATATTAGAAGACAAAGATGAAGGTGTTTCAGTCTCAACCAATTATAAAGATGAGCATATGCTATTCTCCTAATGAAGCCATTTGTATGGCCCGTGGAATTGTGAGGGAATTAATCACAGCCAGCGCGAGGTGCCACTGACTTCTGAACCAAAACTTGATTAAGTGAGAATCAGCCTCTGCCGTGAACTTCTGAAAGATCTGGTAGAAAGTGAGGATGAATAGATGGTGCATAATGAATTCTAAGGCTGTGAACTGATCTGTGTTGATTAAAAAAGTGAAATCAAGTGAATAAAAGCAGGGACAGAAATAGCACAAGGGCTCAGTGAATCACGGCTTTCATCCCTGACCAGCACGCTCCGTTTCTGATATGATCAATCACTTGCACAGCCTTGGCCTCGTCAGCACCGCCCTTGGCACCGGGGCTGGGCAAAGGGCGCGGCAGCGCACCCAGGGACAGGACACAGGGAATGGCTTCCCATGGACAGAGGGCAGGGACGGATGGGATATTGGGATGGAATCCTTTCCGGTGAGGGTGGGCAGGCCCTGGCACACGGTGCCCAGAGCAGCTGTGGCTGCCCCTGGATCCCTGGATGTGTCCAAGGCCAGGCTGGATGGGGCTTGGAGCACCTGATCCAGTGTTCCATTGATGGGCTCTAAGTTCCCTTCCAACCCAAACCACTCTGGAATTCCACAACAGCCAGAGAAACCAAGAGGCCACTGGCAGAGCTGGGCGGAACCTGGGGCTGGAGGGACGTGGCTCAGCAGGGCAGGGGGGACATTTACCAGCAGAGGATGAGGAAGTCAGAAATGTGGTGAGTCAGGACAGGAAATGCCCAGAGATGCGCACAGGAAATGCCCACATCCTATGACCAACGCTAAGCAAGAAGTGAACGCTCTCAGACTCAGCAAAAACAATGAAACATTTCAACAGCAGCAGCTGAATGGAAACGTACACCAACACACTGAGTGCTGAGCTGCAGCTTCTCTCCAGCAATCTGTCCTAAAAATCTCATCATTAAAGGCAGTGATTAAGACAGAAATGTCACCTTTCATTTGTACGGAGGTTTTCATCCTGAAGCACTTCATTAACTATCTTTCCAAAGATCACTTTGCAATACTGATTTTGCTGTGTTTCTCCAATCACAAAAAGGAGGCAGACTGTACCCTTTTTAGAATCCATCAGATAAAACCTTAAACTGGAGTTTCCATAGAAACACATCGTGGGGCTCTCGGTTTCTCTATCAAACCTGTTCTTAAACTTTCAGCTTTACTTAATGCTACATTTTCCAAAACACCAATTAGCTCTTTCATCTCATGTAACAGTTGGACTCGATGATCTAAGAGGTCTTTTCCAGCCTAAATGATTCTATGATTCTATAAAAAGGCAAGGGAAGAACAATGGCTGTCATGGACAGGGGAACAACAGGGAAAATTATGGAGTTTGGCCATCCAGGAAAATCTCTGAGTGCCAGTCAGCTCCCATCTGCACTTGAAATCTCCTGTCAAAGGCTGTTCTAGAAATCTGAGCCTCATAGGAGCCCTGACTATGGAAAAATAATGTCAGGCAAATGATGAGCACAGGACGGGGGCGTTTCAGGAATATTCTGACATAAACCTGACTCACCAGAGCCTTCTGCCACTGACCCCCAGCTCAGAGTCAATTTTGTTGTCAATAAAAATGAATACAAATGTTTGTCTTTATTTTCTTACCATTTCCTTTCGTTCTTTTTCTGCATCCAGCACAGTTTAATCACTGCTGCCAGAGATGTATTTGCAATTAAATACATTTTTATTACAAAGTCCCCAGAGCTGTGTTACTTTTATCATCAGATTTAGGCTGCACTGTTTGTCCAGAGCTGCTTCCAGTGTCTCACACAGTTATTCTGGTTTGAAATACAGAACTGTTAAATACACAGAGTGAAGTGTGCAGCCCTCAGTATGTATTTTTTTTGTTTTTTCAGTAACATAATCTCTTGTTCTGCCACTAAATCTTCCAAGCATGACAGTGTTCTGGAGTGCAGCTCTGCTCCTTAATTCCAGGGATGGAGCAGTTACAAGTGCTAAAACCCCCAGGCTATGGAAGTGTGAGACAAACTTGTAATTTCAGTGACATTTGCAGGAGGATTCCTTCTGAGCCTGAGTTTCTGCAGCAGCAAAGTGACATTGCACTGCAGCTTTGAGGCACCTGGATGACTTTGACTTGTTCTAGCACATTTACTTGGTTTGCGTGCGCTACCTCAGGCTTTTTTCTGTTTTGTCAGACACAAATTTTCTCTTTTGCCAAACCTACAGAAGTAGAGAAATCATTATATTGAAAAATCAAAAAGAGCCCTGGCTGCCCAGATGGATCCTGGGTAAGCCCAGAAATGACAAGTAAAAGCTCTGTGCACACGATCAGCATAGGAAACAGGAGGAAGGTTTCTCCTGTGAGAAACTGACTGGGAAGCTCCAGGAAATTTGGAAATGTACAACTCCTACATCCCTTTTTTCTTCTTTTCCCCTTCCCCAGCCTGACTCCAGGGCTGGAGGAGCTCTTAGACTGCTAAAAGTCTTGAAAACTCGGTCCTCTCCCTCTCTGAACCATAAGAAACACTTCAGAAAACAAGAATGATTTCCAATATATTCTCTGTAGGCAAATACCGCCAGCAAAGACAGTTTTATTTGACTTTGATTTGCGTTTGTGGACCCTTAACGGGATGTATGGGAGAATCCCAAGGAGTTAGTTGTGTAGGATTTCCTAGATTTCTAAAATACACGTAATATTCATAAGTAGTTTGGCAGGTAAAGTATTTGCTGAAAATTTGACCAGATTTTCTTGAGATATATATATAAAGTATCCTAAACCAGGAAAAGAATATGCAAATTATTTTGCATAATGATTTGTTTCCAAGCTCAGATGCCCCAGCAGCAGCACCCCATGGGGGAGGCAGGCTGCTGTGACCCCTCGTTCCTCCTGTTAAGGACATGCACAGCAGCCACCAAAACTCGGGATTCCTTCAGGACAAGCTTTGCTCTGAAGGGTTTTTCATATGTATTCTCTAAGTGTAAACAACATAAAAATAATGAACCTCCCAGACTCAAAGCTGTTTTAAACGATGACTCTTTTAATGTGGGAGAAATTGCTCTGTTTAAAGAACCTGATTTTAGGACATTCCTATTTTGGGATCATTATCCAACATATACATACTCTATTTCCACTGAAAACAAACAGTCCCATGATATAAAAATAGGCAGCTAAATGAAACGCAGGCTTTTACAGCGTGGGAAATGTTTGTGGAACTTGCACTCTGGGTTTGATTACTTTTGGATGTTTTAGGGGAAACTGATTCAAAGCAGCGCTTTTAAGATTAAAGTCAAAATGTATGGAGACAGACCTACTGCAAATGTGTAAGGGTAAGTGGAAAAGATCTCCAGAGAATTAAAAATCCAACAAAATATTTAAACACATCTATAGCAAGAATCTACTACATGTCCTGACATGCTTAAATTCACCCTTCAAAACTCTGGATGGCAAACAGCGATGGAAAACAATCGTATGAGTTGCTTAAAATGCATTGTAAAGTGGGAAAAGCACACTACAACAGGGCACAGCACCACAGCTCGCTGTGTGCCAGGCCCAATCCCTGGGGGAAGCTGACAGCATGCAGCACTTCATGTGTTTGGAAGTGCATCAGTAAAACCGAGGTTTCACGTGAAATTTAGTGTAGCAAACCAGCTCCAAACATCATTCTGAAACTGAACATTCCACATCCAGCAAGTTTTTAAGGTAAGAATCAAAGGCGGTTTCAGGAGTAGCCTGTGCTGTTATTCCATAGTCATTAGGGACTAGGATTTACTTTACTGTGAGTGTTTGAAAACTGTCACTTTTTGTCTCTGAGGTGACAAAAATCAGCGCACTCAATACAAGCTTCAAACGCGGCTGTCAGTGCTCAATATCCTGCTGACATCTAACGGCAGCTTGGTACACTACAGAAAAACGGATAAAGTGCATCTGGTGAATAAATATCCTGAGTGTAGAGTACTGTAGAGTTTTATCTCTGTTTTCAAGGCTGATACACCCCACGCAAATCCTCCTTCTAATTAACTGCCCACCAGACACACTGGAACTCAAGGAAAGGTTAAATAAACCAGGCTTCAGTACAGAGCAGTACCAAGGAGCTCCTGCTGCCAGGAACTTCCATCTTCGAAATGACACTGACTTACGGAAATAACGAAGGCAAAATCCAATTAAATACTCCTCTTCGTAAGACCTAGAGATTAATAAATCAATTTACAAGTCCACTGTTTTCTGCTAGGCAGACAGAAATCAAGTTCTTTATTTCCTTGAGTTATTGAACCAAAAAGTAGGAGAGAAGATATTCCGATGTTATTATTTAGCAAAGAGGGAGAGGAGAGGGGAAGGGGAAGGGGAAGGAGAAGGGGAAGGAGAAGGAGAAGGAGAAGGAGAAGGAGAAGGAGAAGGAGAAGGAGAAGGAGAAGGAGAAGGAGAAGGAGAAGGAGAAGGAGAAGGAGGAGGGGAAAGGGAANGCGGCGCCCGGGAGCCACGTGGGGACCGGGGGGGGGGACGGGGAAGAGAAAGGGGAAGGGGAAGGGGAAGGGGAAGGGGAGCTCTCCCGCTGGTCAGGCCCTAGAAATGCCCTGTGGAAGCGAACCCCGATGGCAGCAGATGGCAGCAATGCCCCGCAGGCCAGCCGTGTCCTTGCCCGCCCCACCCTGGGGCTTGTCCAACTTCCCTGGCAAACAGCCAGAGAATAAAATTAATGGAATGCAGGCCCATCTAAAATTAGAGAGGAGCTTCCTCTTCTTTAAGCGACACGGCACCATGAATTTTTACATCAGTACAGAGCGTGCTGCTGAGATGTTGCTGAAGCAAGGTTCCCAGCGTGTGGAGGATAAAGGTCTTAATTGCTTATTTCTTACTTTAGAGAAGGGAAAGGAACAGGTGCTTCCTCTTCCTTGCTGAAAGAAGGTAAACCCGTGCTGTACATCTTTTAATGAGCAATTTGTATTAATTTTCAGAGCACCTATAGAATCATGGAACCATTATCTCAGGCACCAGCCTGGATTTTTCTAGTGCCAGATTTGCTGTGGATGACGGGGGCTCCTCACAGCTTATCTGCTCTTTTCGCAGAGCCTGTCCCTCCCATTTCCAGCACATCCTTCCTTCCTTATCACTGCTGATACACTCTAAACCAGCCTATTTGCCAGGAGATCCTAAGGTCAGCCAGCGCACGGAATCTCACAGATTCTAAGTCAATTACAGCACCACGATATTTACTACCCGTGCTCAAATATCACATTGCGTTGTTTCTCGTGGCATTTCAGAGCTGCGCGCAGGTGACAACTTGAGCCTGCATAGAATGATTATTTATCAGTTCTCATTTGGACGGCTCAAAGGTTCTCCCTTCCTTTCACCTTTGTAAAAAAATTGGCCCCGTGTGTTAAACACGGAGCAAAGGTAAACTCACACAAAATGGTAGACAATAGGACAAAAAGGTTGAGGAGTTATTAAAATGAGAACAGCAGGTGTCAGCACTCATAAATGTATTGATAGCAAACACGTGAGTAAAGATAATGGACAGAAGGGATTTTTAAAGGTCACTCGGGGATCTCGAGACAGATTTAATCTTTAGTTTCACGTACTGCTCATTGGATTGGTCTGAAATCAACCGGCACGAGTGGGGCTCAGGACAGCAATAGGAAGAGCGTTCCTGAGGTGTCCTACACGCACTGGAGAAGGTGTTGGTCGTTCTCCACTGCTGTTCTTACCACCCAGAGACATCAAGAACCAGGACTACATTTAGCATTCAGCTCCACTCCTCCCTCACGCCTCAATCGTGCTTCCAAACCAAAATCTTTGCTCCGCTGGTACATAATGGACAGCAAGATTCAGGCTGTCCATTTAGGCTCTTCCAAGGAAGAGTTTAACACAGTTTAACATCAATATTGAAAGTAAATCTCTCTATTTTAGTACTCTAATACCATTTTTGTCCATAGGCTGCAACGTGTTTTATGAAGAAGCAATTACACACCGTGAGTACACAGTGCAAACGGGATAAATGCGAGTTTGCACATGCCCCTCCCTGCCCACTAATTACCAACATCCCATTGAGAAATAAAGGTTAAAGAATAGCCAGGAATCATTTATAGTCCTCATAACTCACACTTATCTAGAATTCAACCTTGGAACTCTTATCAAATTTAACAACCTTAACAATCTAGTATGCAATGCCTGCGTGTGTGATGTGCTTCTGCACAGACTTTGTCTCTGCGGATGGACTTTGTAGGAAAGCAGCAGAGATCACCAGTGTGGCTTTTTCTAGAAGGGATGAAAGATCCAAACTCTCCACGTGAGAGAAGGAAAGCGTGAGGAAGAAAAGCAATCAAACCTCATGAAACAGTTGATCCATCCTTATATTAAACTACACCCGGGCAGCGGGAACTTTCCTCGCTGCTCCCCTCAGGAGGGGATGCTCGGCGCTCGCTCACCTCAGGGGATGGCTCCTCGCCGGCCCGCTCGCTCACTCCGTGCCTTCCCCTCCTGCTTTCCCTGCCGTCCCTGCCCTGCCTGCTGTCCTCTGCCGCCTTCCTGCGGGTGTCCGTCCTTCGCCACCCGGGCCGGGCACTGCGGGCGGGGGTCTCTCCGTGGCTCCCCCCGATCCCGGCGCTGCGGGCGGGGGTCTCTCCGTGGCTCCCCTCGATCCCGGCGCTGCGGGCGGGGGTCTCTCCGTGGCTCCCCTCACGGTTCCCCTCACGCCCCCACAGCGGTGGCGCCCCCTAGTGGAGGGGGCGGGCGCGCGCGGCCACACCCTGGGCGCTGCGGGCGGGGGTCTCTCCATGGCTCCCCCCCATCCCGATGCTGCGGGCGGGGGTCTCTCCATGGCTCCCCCTCATCCCGATGCTGTGGGCGGGGGTCTCTCCATGGCTCCCCCCGACCCCGGTGCTGCGGGCGGGGGTCTCTCCATGGCTCCCCCTCGATCCCGGTGCTGCGGGCGGGGGTCTCTCCATGGCTCCCCCCCATCCCGATGCTGCGGGCGGGGGTCTCTCCATGGCTCCCCCCGACCCCGGTGCTGCGGGCGGGGGTCTCTCCATGGCTCCCCCTCGATCCCGGTGCTGCGGGCGGGGGTCTCTCCATGGCTCCCCCCCATCCCGATGCTGTGGGCGGGGGTCTCTCCATGGCTCCCCCCGACCCCGGTGCTGCGGGCGGGGGTCTCTCCATGGCTCCCCCTCGATCCCGGTGCTGCGGGCGGGGGTCTCTCCATGGCTCCCCCCCNGCGGCGCTGAGGCGGCGCTGAGGGAGCCGCCAGAGGGGCCGGCGGTGACCGCGGGGCAGAGCACAGGCGGCTCCGAGGGGACGCGGAACGGACTCCGAGGCGGCTCCGAGGGGACGCGGGGACCATGGCAGACCACGAAGCGGGGCTCCCGGCCAAGTCCCGGAGGGGGCCAGGTAACCGCCGCAGGGGGAGCGGGCAGGGGGATGTCCCCAAACGGCTCCGCAGCGGCCGCTCCTCGCGGGCTCTCGTGTCTCTCTCTTTTTTTGTTTCGGTTTTAATTATTGCTTTATTTAGTCGCGCAGGAAAGTTTGAAGAAGATGCTTCTCCAAAGTTAAGCCCGCGGGAGGAGCGATCGTGGCTCGGCTCCCCCGCAGCCGCCGCTTCTCTCAGCCGCGGCTGCCGAGGGGTCACCGGCGGCCGCGGAGCGACCCCAGCCCCGGTTAACGGGGGATGCTGAGCCCGCTGCCCCGGTTAACGGGGATCTGAGCCCCCAGCCCCAGTTAACAGGGATTTAAGTCCCTAGCCGTGGTTAACGGGGGATGCTGATCCTCTAGCCCCGGTTAACAGGGATTTAAGTCCCCAGCCGCGGTTAACGGGGGATGCTGATCCTCCAGCCCCGTTTAACGGGGGATGCTGAGCCCCCAGCCCCGGATAACGGGGATCTGAGCCCCCAGCCCCGTTTAACGGGGGATGCTGAGCCCCCTGCCCCGGTTAACGGGGATCTGAGTTCCCAGCCCCGGTTAACGGGGATCTGAGTTCCCAGCCCCGTTTAACGGGGGATGCTGAGCCCCCAGCCCTGGATAACGGGGAGTGCTGCTCCTCTAGCCCCGGTTAACGGGGATCTGAGTTCCCAGCCCTGGCTAACGGGGGCTGACTCCGCTGCGCCGTCGGGTAACGGGGCCGCGGGTGATGATTCCCGGCACGTCCTCGCGCTGCCCTCGGGAACGTGTCGGAGCATCACCCCGAGCTGCCCCGGTGGCGTAACTCGGGTGGGTTTCCTTGGTGTGTGGTTTCCTTTCCTGAGCAGTAACTCGAATCACCGAGGGGAAAAATGCAAATAATGACAAGCAGAGTCAACAGTCTCCTGCATCAGTGAACGAGAACAAGAACTTAGGGATTAGTTTTTGACTGCTGTGGCTTTTCACCGCAGCCAAATCCTGTGTAGGTGTGACTGGAGGAAGTGGTAGAAGTCCTCAAGTGGGTCAATGAGTTAAATTTTTACTTCTCGGTGTCGTTATTGAAGTTGATTTTGGCCTTCCAGTCAGGAGGTGTGTGTGACATGGCTCAGGACATTTCGGAGGTGATGCACGGAGATAGCACAACTGACAGTTCCAGTCACTGCAATCTGGAATGCTTTCCTGTTACTTCCATTGTTCAGAAACAGGCAACAGAAAAGTCATGATTTATTTTATGTTTTTCTCATTTGCAACCGGAGAAGGAAGCGTATTTATAAGATTGCTTTGTGAACGAAGCCTCTGGCTGGGTAATTTGAGTTGTCATATAAATAACTGTGGATCTCTTTGGGCCTCGTGCCCACTGGCACATGCTGGCTCTGGTATCCTTGGAGAGGATCTGCATTTCGTGCTGTAACTGTGTTAGTTATTAATACCTCGCCGTGGTCACTTTGATGCCACTCTTGTCTCTGCAAGCCTTTCCCAAGCGTGCTGCTGAGGGGGTTCCTCCTGCAGCTCTCGTGTGATCACAATAAATTATGGAGTAAATGGCATTAGATGTAGTTTTGGTTATGAGATGTCACAATTTTGGCTATTTCCCATGTGAAATGCTCTGAGAAGCATCTGTGAAGAAATCTAGTTCTCATTGAAATAAGCATTTTGTTTTCAGCCAGGGCACATTTTTGCTGTTTGACAGTGCCGTGCTTGTTTGGATGGCGGAGTCTTTGCAGAAGGAAATAAATCACAAATGAAGCATGAGCCACACCTCAAGCTGTAACGAGAACTTTCCCCTTCCATCTTAGCCTCCAGCACTAAGTGTGTATTATAAATTCTTAATACTGTTTGATGATCCAAGTCATAATTTCTTGCTAAAGTAACGGTAACTGTTCCAGTCAGCCTTAAAGGCATCGAAGGCTGATTCAATTAAGGATTTTTAAGGAAATTCAGGATCTCCGGAGGAGGAATGTGATGTTTGTGAGTGCTGAGTGTCACCCTGGGACATCCCTGCTTGGCAGCAGGCTCCTGGCAGCCCATTAGGAGTCTCAGCTGGCAGGATAAGAAACTTCCTGTAGCTCTGTGAGTGCCTCCCGGTCCACGTTTTGCGGTGGCTTTAGCTGGGCAGCATTTAAAGCCACCAGCTCGTTATTTGATCCCAGAGGTGCCTTCAGCTGGTGACTTCCCCTGACAGAGAAACGAGGCGTGAGGAGGCCAGAGGAGCAGTGCTAACAGTTTCTTATTTCAAGGAATATTCAACATAAATATCCAATTTGGGCACTTCAACAGGCACTCCTGGTTTTAAAAACGTGAAAAATTCTGCTTTTTTGTAGATGATCTCGATACCGGCCTCGGTGTGTGTGGATGGATCCTGGTGATCACCTCGCTGGTTTTCACTGTTCTTACATTTCCCGTCTCAATCTGGTTGTGCATAAAGGTAAAATCGTTCACTGCTAAGTCAGATTAGAACTTTAAGCAATACAGAGTGGTTATTATTGTTCTCAATTGGATTTACTTGTTCTAAACACAAATTAATCCAACTCTGTTCTTTCTTGAGCTATAGCAGACCCCAGCACTTCAGTGCATTCATCTTCAAACCAAAAATAAAAGCGCTGTTAGGATATTTGGTCACAATAATTCCTGCATTGACGTCTTTACTGCATCTGCCCAGTTGCCATTAGTAAATAAACTCATTTGAAGGATCAGAATAATTGCAATAACCCATAACTACTCTTAGAGAAGTGGTATTTTATTTTTTAAGCAGATCTCTCCCTGTATATCAGAGGTCTGAATATGAAGTGTGTGAACATCAATCTGTGATGTGACACATGTGAAGACGCAGTGTCGGCTGGGATCACTCTGAGGTTGATGTGTGCAGTTTCCAGACAGGAGGAGTTATTTCCTGCTGGCTTGGCTGATGTGTGCCATCAGAACTGGAGCTGGAGAAATCCCTGCTGGGTCACAAATGCTGCACTTTGCTGTGTTGTTGCCAGGATATTCCTGATGGCTGCTGCTGGTGCTTGGACCTGCCCAGGTGCCATCCTGCTGAGAGCCTGAGGAACGTTTCTTGTGGACTGTTGTCCTGATTTTTCCTTTTGCTCTTTGCTTCCTGACCATGAAGTTTAGGCTAAAATTCTCAAAAGCAGCCAGTAGATACATGTGTGTTAAATTTGGGACTCTAGGCTGGATTAGAGTGGTGTGTACCTAATCTGGGATCCATCATGTGGCTTCTGGAACCCCGGGTGTGACATCCAACAATCTGTTGCAGATTATCAAGGAGTACGAGCGAGCCATCATCTTCAGGCTCGGACGCATCCTGAAAGGCGGAGCAAAGGGACCAGGTACGTCCTGGACAGCAATTTGTGCTAATTAGTCATCAGCAGAGTGACAATTGTGTAGAGACGTTGCAGTAAAGCGGCAAATGGATTTCTCAAGAATTCTGTAACTTCCAGTAAGAGGATGTGTTACAACAGGAATTGGACTTGAAGAGCCTCGTGGGTCTCTTCCAGCTCAGAGTGTTCTGATTCATACCGTGCACAGAGAAGACAGCAAACTTAATTTCCCCCAGCTCTCCTTTGTTAATGTGTGAGCTGCAGGCAGAATCGAAAGCCCTAAATGGGAAGGGAGCAATAACGGCATGGAATGGGTTATTTGAAAAAAGCAGTTTGATGTATCACTTAAACCCAATGGGCCCGAAAGCCTTGATGTCCCTCAAAAGCAGCAGAAGCCAGGGGAGTATTTGACAGTTTTGAGAAGTTGCCTGTGTATATCAGAAACTCTGAGCTCTGGAAAAATGCTATTTTCAGCTCTTGCCCCTGCTGCTCAAAGTGACAGAAAGGGACAGTGGCTTCTTCCTTCATTTTCATCCAGGCTTTGCAATATTCCACATTTCTGCAAAGCTGGAGAAACTCAATGAGCCACCAGAAGGAGGTTGACACTTGCCAGAATTATTCCCCACAAGTAACCGTGTGGGGGACATTTTGGAAAGTAGCTGTTAAGAGTTCTGGGGTTGGTTTTTTCCAAACGTTGAAAATCTCTAAGTGAGTGATACCCTGATAAATTGAAGTTTCTCAGCCTGTTTTTGAAAGTCTTACCTTGGTTTGGAAGCCACTAACAGGAGTTGTGCTGCCAAGCTCCTCACAGAGAGCTGCACAGCCACAGCTGTAGGATTTCAGCTAATAAGCAACTTTCAGCAACTTTCCTCTGCTTCAATGACCCATTTTCACCTCTTCTTGAATGGATTTTTTGGCACAGGTTTGTTTTTTGTCCTGCCTTGCACAGACAGCTTCATCAAAGTTGATATGAGAACCATCTCCTTCGATATCCCGCCTCAGGAGGTGAGTTTGCATTTGCCTTTGCATCTACTAAAGTGCTTGCAGAATTTTGTGTACTTTATTTCTCCTTCTCCCCTCTCAGTAATGGGTGAGATGCAGTTCAAACACAGATTTCTTGTGCAGGTGCGATGTGTTGTGAGGAATACACACGTCCTTTAGAAATGTCATCCAGTAAGAGAAGAGCACGGAAAGCAAACAGATGATGCTCTGAGGAGCAAATGAGATAATTGAATACTGCCTGAGAGCTGGGATGGGAGGGGTTTGGAACGAAGGCTGCTGGGCTTCGTACAACATTCCCTAATTGCTTCTGTGAAACCTGGAAGATTTCCAGGCACAGCAGTGGTCTGTCCTGTGCCAATTTAGCTACATATATAAACTGGCTCCAGTAATGGGATGGGATTGGTACATACATCAAATGCTATTTATGGCAGCTGGGGGAGTGAGTGGTCAGCTCCCCGTGCGGGGTTTGTGTGCGTGTGGCTCCCGTGCCCTGCACGGGAACGTGAGGAAGGCGGTGCCACTCTTGGCAGGTCCTGAAGAACAAAAAAATTACTTTGATTTCTCGTCTGATTTCCCTTGGACACCTGTGGATGCACAGTCCTGAGAATTTTTCTCTCTCTCACAAATCATATAAGAAACAAAAATAAAATAATTTTACTCTTTCTAATCTTATGTTTTACTAACTGAAGCTGTAAGGCTTCAGCCAATTACCCTGGGGGGTGGTTAACCACTGCCCAATCATTATTAACCTCTTAATCTCTATAAAAAATGAAATCAAAACAATAAAACTCTCTTCTGCTTCTGCGCTTGACACCTGTAGTTCTTCTCACTCCTCACTGCCGCCACAGCGACAGACACCCTAACTTTGTAGCAGAATGTCTCCGGAGCATTAAGCCGGCTGAACTCAGTGCCACCAACCCGGTGGATGACAAAAGAATAAACCCCACCGATGGTATCTGGGCGGTTGTAACGTGTCCCTCGTGTGGCTGGTGTGTTTTGCAAGGCTGAGATGCTCCATGCAGCCCGGCTGGCGCGTCTGCTTCCTGTCAGATGTGCTCGTGGGTTTGTTGCTCATCCTCACTTGTAGATTGAGACAAATGGCAGCTGTCCTGGTACACTCTAAAGGGTAATTGGGAGAAACCTAATCACCGGCAGGCAGAATGTGCTTGCAGCTGCTGATGTGCCATTAGCAAGGCCATCAGTAATCCGGTTTTTCTTTTGACTTGATTAAATTACGCTTATGGATTTAGGTTTGTTTGTGTTCCCTGCGTAGAGGCAGAAATCCATTTTTATTTGTACAACATGATTTCTGTGCATGCTACTCATTGTTTAGCTTTCGTGTGATGAAAAGCCTGCTAAGAGGGGTGGTTTGGGAAGGGACAGAGCAGGCAAGCCTTGAAGGCTGAGTAACTCCCAGCTCCCTCTCTCTTGCCAAGTAGCACAGCAGCAATTGTGTGACCTGGAATTGTCACTGTGCAGTGCCACCCTGCTGGGCCAGGAGCTGCAGCTGCGCAGCACGGGCACCTGTCTGCGTGTGATTCCTTGCCAGGTCCACCATCACAGGTTAAACTTTCCTGGGTGAAGATTTATTTCAGAGTAAATAATTTCTGCTTTATTTTTTTTTCTTCCTTTTCCTGTCACTGGTGTGACTTGCAGATCCCTCTGTGAATTCGAGGAAGTGGGTTAAAAATAACATTATGGCGAAGCTGATGGAATGCATTTTTCACTGAGAAGTTTCTAATCCCTTATTTAGTCTCAGCTTTGCAGAGCTGTACTGGGAGGTCAATGAACACTGGGACGTGGTTATGTGCAGCGTATGTGCACAAGGACTTCTGGTTTCAAGACAGTGGGAAACCAGGACTCGGTGCAGTAAACAAACACACGATTGTCATAATAATTAACCTTGTATTTATGGAATATTCCGTACTTTGCCCACTGCTTCTCAGATCCTGACCAAGGACTCGGTGACAGTGAACGTGGATGGAGTGGTTTATTACAGGGTGCAGAATGCCACCCTGGCCGTGGCCAACATCACCAACGCCGACTCAGCCACCCGGCTCCTGGCACAGACCACCCTGAGGAACGTTCTGGGCACCAAAAACCTCTCTGAGATCCTCTCTGATCGTGAGGAAATCGCACACAGCATGCAGGTACGAGCAGCTTTGAGCAACACATCACACAGCAGGTTAAGCACCAATCCCAGGGATAACGTAAAGGGGTGGATTTATTTCACCTCTGAGCGAAAGGCCAAGCTGTGATTGGGAGCTGCAGGCAAAGCCCTGACAAGA
This sequence comes from Pomatostomus ruficeps, assembly GCA_013400735.1. Lineage (NCBI taxonomy): Eukaryota > Metazoa > Chordata > Aves > Passeriformes > Timaliidae > Pomatostomus > Pomatostomus ruficeps. Next base: position 73,620 of record VYZT01026558.1, read on the forward strand.
TCTCTTGGGAGGGCACTCTGTAAACTAAAAATGAGGGACTAAAGCACTAACAGCCACTGGGGCTAGCAAGTGGGAATGAGGGATAGAGAGGAGGGCTTCTCTGGATCCTTGTGTCGGTCCTTTGCTGTTGAAGGAAACTGCCACAGAATTCCTTCAATCCATTAATCAACCTCTGGGGTTTTTTGTTAGTTTAAAACAGTTGTGCTCTTACAGCTATCAAATCATAATACAAATGCAAAAGCCCTGAAAGTCTGAGAATTTGAAGATAATTCATTAGGTGTATTGGTCATTCTTCCCATTTGGGCATTAGTTTGAGCCAGCTGTGTGGCTTCTCTTACCTGTCCTGCCTTCTGCAGGTCACACTCGATGAGGCAACTGACAACTGGGGCATTAAGGTGGAACGTGTGGAGATCAAGGACGTGAAGCTGCCTGTCCAGCTGCAGAGAGCCATGGCTGCAGAAGCAGAGGCTGCCCGGGAGGCGAGAGCCAAGGTAACGACATCAGCCTGGGGGCTGGATTTGGTTTTTCCCCAGTCATACACCATCCCCTCTCAAGCCCTTGCAGATACCAAAAGGTACAGCTTGAAGGAGAAGTATTTTCAGCCATCTGTGGGCAGTGCCCCTGGTTTCGAGAGGCAGTGCTGAAAGAAGCACAAAAGGTGCTTGAAGGGAGAATAAACACCTCGGTTGCATTCTCAGGACCTGATGCCAGCCCTGTGACCCTGCACTCTGGATGGGAGAGTGCCAGGCACTGGGGCCTGGCGAGCAAACAGGAGCGGTTTGTGCCCGGGGCAGGTCACTTACCGAGGTGCTGGGGCTTTGGTAGCTGCCTTGGGGCTGAAATGCCCCCGTGGACGCCTGGCTCTTCCTGCAGGAGGAATTGAGCGTGGCTGGTTTTGCCTCCGCAGGTGATCGCGGCCGAGGGGGAGATGAACGCGTCCAGGGCCCTGAAGGAGGCATCCATGGTGATCACGGAGTCTCCCGCCGCCCTCCAGCTCCGTTACCTGCAGACCCTGACCACCATCGCCGCCGAGAAGAACTCCACCATCGTGTTCCCCCTGCCCATCAACATCCTGCAGGGCCTGCTAGGTGGGAAGGAGTAGGGAGAGCGGGAGGGCGAGCTCGGGGTCAGCCCACGTTTGCAGCACTGAATTCCCCGTGTAGCGTAGCTTGTGGCAGTGTTAGCAACGTGGGTCTGCTGAGGAACCTTTTTGTTTTACTGAGTGTGTTATAGAACTTGTATGTAATGTTTGTCAATGTGGACAATGGCAGTATTTGAAGTTGAAAAACCTCTCAGGAGGAGTACAAGCAGGTTGTGATCTTAAAAAAGCTTTATCCATACTGTCCTGGATGGGACACTGCTAATCCAAAACCTGCTTTTCAAACAGAATAGAAAACCGGTTATGGTAGAGATGATCCAACATTTGGAATTATTCGTTCTACAAAATGGGTCTGTAGGCCCGCAAGGGAAGTGGAATAGTGTCCTGGGGACTCCTGAAAATCAGGCTCACGCTCCCTAAACCAGTCCCCATCCATGAGAAGCAGTTTTTAGTGGAACTTTCTGTCTGTTCTGCCACCCAGGACTGGCACAAACATGCCGTAGTTATGGATACAACGTGCTTGTGGTCACTGCTGGGCTGCTGGTGTTGTGGGGCTCTGGCTGCAGAGAGTTACGCTGCTTTAAAGCACTGAAAAGGCTCTGCCTGTATCTGTTTCTCTTAAAAATAATTTTTAAAAACCAAAGTGCTGCATTTTATCCAGGTCTAAAACCTTATTTCTCTAAGAAGAGAGGGTGCAGGGCAGGGTGGTGTCTAACAGGAGGAGCTGCTCTGGTGCTTTCCCTGCTGGTGCTGCTCTGTGCAGCCCTGGGGTGGCTGTTGTGTCAATAAGGGCTTGCACTGCATCCCCACGGCAGCTGAGCCTCAGCTCACATAACCCAAGCTGTTACACTTCCTTGTTTGCACCTCTGTGGATGTAATTACAGATTAAAATGAGAAGAATTGGATTCTGCACGGGGGGAGGCTCTTCAGGCTGCCACCAGCATGGAGCCTGGCATCTTTACATTCTGGGAGGTGGCGATGAAACGGAAAAGCCACGATCAATGATCTAAGTGCCCTTCTCCCAGTGGCCAGCACGACCTCCCAGAGCTGTTTTTCCTGCCCTGTCTGCCCCGATCGGTTCTGTACTTGCGGGTGGTTTAGGCCTGGTGACCTGTGCCTCGACACGCTGTGCCTTTGTCACTGGCACGAGGAGATGCCCCAGTGCTGTTGCTTTGCTGCCCCTTTGCTGGGCAGGATTCCCTCTGCGTCACCAGAGCAATACCCTCTGTGCCTGTCAGGGTGGCAGCTCACCTGAGCTGAGCTTAAATTCTGCCTGGGAGGGGGAGAAGCAGTTAACGAAGCTGGAATAATTAGCATTCCTGGAGTGGGAGACAGAGCAACTGCACAGCTCCAGGTTGATCCTTAGGGAAGATGAGTCGCTGTAACTCCCGCTGCTGCTGCAGGTGCCACCCCTGTGAATTCTTGTTGACACCACAAGATGCTTTTTGCTCTCATCCTGAATAAAAAACACGCTGTTTACTAATGAGTGGCTTTCTGAAAGAGTAAAACACTGTTTACCAGGGTCTCGAGTGCTTCTAATTCTGAACAGGGAAAAGCAAAGCAGTCCCAAACACCTCAAAATAATTTCTGTACATTTAGTAAAAGTCCACGTGCAAAAGGTGGCACAAAGAAGGTTTTGGTTTCTAAGGTGTGTTCAAACACGGGATCTGCAGCTGCTGTTTGATGTTGTCTTCTTCATAACAAACCCCATCATTTCTGTTCTTCCCATATTTCATACAAGCTTTATTGTATTAAATATAATCAAAGCAAGGAGTAGGGTCAATGACTGGTCGTGATTGTTTTCGGAAATTATTGCACAGCTAATTGGCTATTAACATCATTCCCTCGTTAACATACATCCTGCCGGAGGAAGGAGCTCTTGAAGGCATTGAAGGCACTGAACTTGCTCTGTTTCACACACGCTCCTCACACATCCACGTCTTCCATCGCTCTCTGCAGGGGATCCACAGCCCAGTAGTCGTCGTCCCAGCCCAGGAACCAGCCGGAGAAGGTGGGAGGCTCAAAGCCCTGCTTGACCACGGTCACCGGGGTCCTCTTGTCGCGGCTGGAGGGGTCGGTGTCGATGTAGCGCTTGGCTGGGGACACGGGAGGGAACCCCAGTGAGCCCCAGGCCTGCAGAGCAGCGGCTCAGCTGGGGCTAAGTGGCTGCCACAGAGGCAGCTTCACACCGGCCACTTAAATGAAAATGCCCACTCAAAGTTTGTACCCCATGGATTTACCTCTGCCTGCTAGAATAAGAACTGCCTGTCTCGTGATCACCCAGTGGGAAATGAGAAAGGGGTAGCTCAGAGAGGAAAATGTGACCTTACCAGATTTCAGTGCCTCAGTCTTTTCTTCTTCTTGGGCATCTTTCCCAATCCATACAAAGACCTAAAGATAAAAATATGCATATTAATTACTTCAGCAACAATCAATCTCTTTATGAAGGGATAATTTAGATGAAGCCTCAGTGAACAGAGGGTGGCACAAACCAGAAAATCCTCCTGTTGGTGTGCCTGGGTTATTGACCAACATGACCAAAGCTGTTGGCCAATAACAGGAAGTTTTTTGCCTGCATTTTATCTCCATGAACTGTAGATCCTTGAACAAATTCTACACCAGCTTAACATCAGGGGAGAGTAGCAGATATTTGAACATTCTCCATAAAACATCAAAATTCATCCCTGAGTTGCCCTGTGGCTGATGAGTGCAGAATCTGTAACACAAGAGCCCTTCTGGCTGTTGTGGTTCAGGTCTCGATCCAGAGCCAGTCTGTGCCTATCCTTTGCTCCTGCTGCCCCCTGCAAACGTGACGTACCTGATCCCACGTGTCGAGGAGCATCACATCATCCGTGGCAAGGTCATCCTGGGTCAGATCTCCAGGAACTTCTTCAATCTGCAAAACAGAGGGTTAAGATGAGCTCGGGCTCCAAGCATCACTTCACCCGTACAGGATGAACCACACGAACACAGGTCTGGTGTCACTCGCAGCCCTGCCAGGCTGGTGTTGGATGAACCCCCCCAGACACTCACGGTGAAGCGCCCGCTCTTGTTGGAGCACGCGAAGAGACGCGGCGGGTGAGCGTCCATCTTCTTGTCCTTGAGCCGGGGCGAGGTGCGGTACGGGGCTTTGCCTCCCAGGGCTGCCCAGAAATTGTCTGGAAAACAGAAAGAGAGAGGTTGATGCTTCAAATGTTCATGGGTCCCACATCGGGGTTATGGTTTGGGTAGGACTTGAAGCCTTCTGGGTCAGGAAATCCCAGTGGGCTGCAGACATGAGAGCGCTGTTAAACAACGAAAATACCCTGGAGAAGCCCCTCTTGCCCATGTCCACATCTCCTTGTTCTGGGAGATGAAATATCCATGAAATGATTGCTGAGGATGTGCAGCTGCACAGAAATGATCCCAGACTCCACTGTGATCCCTCACCTGGCTCTCTGCCCTCTGCAACCTGCACTGGGCGAGCTCCCAGTATCTTCAGCAGCTCCTGTGCTCCCGATTTCTCAGCGTCGCTGGCTCCCTGGCCAACCCACAGGTAGGCAGCAGAGGGAGTTTTCAGGACGAAGGCATCGTTGGAGTTCAGCTGGCTGGCAGTAGGATCCAGCTGAAAAGAAGGAAATTGCAGGTGTCAGATGTAACCATCCTCTACACAGAGCCCGTTACCTCAAAATCAAACCAGAGCCTATAGCTGAATAAACTGCAAATGAGATATTCCATATGAGCATGTCAGGCTGCCAGATGTGTTGTATATTCCCCGTATCCGAGTGAGGAGTTAGATTTTCCACACGGGAAGAGTAAAGAGCTGTTTCAGGGTGTGATTACAGGTACACACGACCTACGGCAGGACTGCCTGGCTGTCACTGTGCCAGTCCTGGTGGCTCTGGCAGGACATTAGGAGCTCACCGGGGAGCCCACGGCAGAGCAGTCCCTGCTGCCGGCGCTGATCAATCATTGACACCAACAACTCTGTGTCAACAAGGACAGGCCTCTTGAAGCTGGAAACTTGGGAAGTTGCTGCAGCCATAAATCACATCCCTCCCCTCCCTAGGATGTCACCTCCCCGTTGTTGTTGCACGGAGGGTTTTGGGTGTGTTTCTCTGAAAGCAGAGGGGCTCTGAACCCGTGTCCTGACCCAAGTTCCACTTCCAGAGCAGGAACTGAACTCTTCAACTGCATCCGGTTCCCAGCACGGGCTGTACACAAACCCCAGGGCTGCCTCTCCCCTCACGTACCTCCACTGCCCGCGTGGCTCCGGAGGTGCTGGAGCGGACCTGGAACAGCCGTGTGGCCGCAGGGGCTGTCTGGCCTCCTTCCCGCGAGGTTCCACCCTTGTAGACGATCAAGGGCTTTCCACCAAACATGCTCATCAGGTGAGGGGGCTCTTTCCCTTGCACTACTCGTTTCTGGAGAAAAAGAAACTTGCTGTCGGTTTGGAGTAGCACGAGACTAACCAGAAATGGCCTTTACAACCCTTCATCGAGCTGGAATATTCACACAGCACCCAGCTGGGCCAGTATTTAATACATCCCTATTTTCTTTATTGCCCCAGCACTGGGGTTGGTTTCTGCCGGGTTGTGTTTGTGCCTTTACCTGCACGGGGCTGCCTCCCAGCTCCTCATCCAGCTGCACCGTCAGGAACGCGGAGGTTGCAATCTCATCTTGCGTGGAGTCGGCGCCCTGCCTGGAGAACAAATCCCAGCTTTATTCCCAGCCTTTCCCCACACGCACACCTTACAGAGATCAAGAGGAGGTAAGGAAATCCTGTGTTACCGAATCTCTGCGGCACCTCATTCAACACAAAGGAGAAAATCCTTATCCTCTATTGTAGCACAGAGAGTACAGGGGAGATAAGAACCTTTCCCAGATAAGCAGCACTTTCCTAGATAAGCGGAGCTTGATCCAAAGCAGGGAGTAACCACCCGTGAGGGGGAAAAGGAAAAAAGAGAAAAAGCTGGCACAGTAATTCCTTCCATTGTTCCACTTCAAATGAAACATCCCAGACCTCTGGCACTGTTTTGTTGCAAGGGAAAATGATCCAGGGTGAAGTTTTATCCCCCGAGGTTCCTCTGAAAGCGGGAACCAGCAGGGACCGATTCTCGAAGGGGCCTCGCAGCCGCAGGGTCGGTCCCTTACCAGGTGTAAATGATCTGTCCCCGCTTCCCGCCGTGCTGGTAGTCGTACAGGATGATGTAGCTGTCCCCTCCGTAGAACTGCCCGTACGTGGCGGGGTCCACCGGCACCTTCTCGGAGCCTTCGATTCTCCAGATCTGGCAGGAGAGGAGCAGAGGCGCTGCAGAGCGGGCAGCGTTATCCCCGAATTCCGCATCGCGGAGCTGCCGCGCCCTCTGCCGGGATCTCACCGGGCAATTCCCATCCGCTCCAGCGGCTGGTCCCGATCGGGGCTCTGAGGCTTTTCGGGGCGGTTTTAAACAGCCAACCCTCGGCCGGGCCCTCTGTGGGCTTCTGGACAGCCCCCAGCCCGTTCAAGCCCACCTCCACCCTGCTTCCAGGCTCAAAGCCATGAACCCGGGTGCTCCGGGACATTCACCCCTCACACATGTGACGGCAAGGGGGAGAATAACCAGGAGGAGGAGGAATAAATCCACGCTCACAGGGCTGGGAAATTGTGGAGTCAGAAACAACCCCCCTCTCTGCAGGCTTTCAAGACCCCGCTGGTATTCCCGGTGCCAGAAATTCCCCCAGCAGTTACATGGCCTCAGTGCTGATGGCTCTCTGACCTCTGTTTGTCTCACTGCTCTTGCAGCAACGCCATCAAATAGCAAAGAAAAGCTTGGAAACCTTCCCAGAGGGATTGTGCCCCCACTGACCTGTTTCTTGCCGGAGCCATCATCCTCCATGCCGTGCTGGGCAGCCATGGCCTTGGAGCTGTGCAGGGTGGCCGCGTCGAAAGGGACCTGCTCGATCTTGGCAACGTGGCCAGAAACGTGAGGCTGCCCCAGCCCTTCTGTCTGGTCCCTGTCCCGCCAGTTGTTGAAGAATTGCTTGAACAAAGGTGTCTCACCACTCTCAGGGAGCACTTGGATCTGAAATGAATGAGCCTTTGGAAGCATCTCCCCAAGAACAGCAGGTTTATCTACTCCTCCTCTTTCTCACTCTTCAGAGAGTCATGGAAAAGGTAAAAGAGTATCCGAGAGGAAGAAACTTTAACTGCCAGCTGTGCTGGGGTAAGGGCTGGTTCAGCCCAGGAGCACCACTGCAGAATCTCCCAAAACAGAGCAGATCCCCACAACAGGAGCTCCTTGAGACACTGACAGGGACAATCCCCCGAGCCACCCCTGGCCCGTGTGGCAGAAAAGTGACCCCCGTGCTCGGGGCTGCCCCAGGTCCTTACCTGGGTGTGTTTGGGGTATCCCATCTTGTCAATGAACTCTGAGGCTGTTTTCAGTGCTGCCTTCTTCTCTTCAGAGTTTGCACCTTTGCCTTTAATGAGAATAGAGAGAAAATATAAAAGAAAATAGCTTCTTTTACCCACAGAAGGAGCTGTCCCAAGTACCTTTTGTAGAAGGGCCCAGCCTTGCAGATAAACGATGCCAAATAGCAAATGGGAATTGTTCAATCTCTCTCACGCCTGCTGTGATGGCTGAGAGAGAACAACCGCCTTTCTACTTATGAATTATTTTCTCTTGGTTCTCTCTGGTACCTTTCCAAACAAAGATCTTCCCATCTGTGCCATGGTCCAGGATGAAGCAGTCCTCGGAATTCAGGGCTGCCTGGGAGAAGGGGTTCTCATCTGCCACCAGGGACACTGCCATGTTGCCAGCCCCGTTGGAGACCTGTCACAACACAGCACAGAGGTCACACAAGGCACCCCCTGCTCCGTGTTCAGAACCCAGGGAGGGGAAGGGAAATCCATTGGAATGCACTGGCTGCTGCAGGCACTATTGTTTTCAAACAGGATACCTCTGACACAGCAGCGGTATGGCAAAAACATAACGCTTACCCTGAAGATTTCAAATATTTCTAGCCCAGCAGATACTGCTGGGACCAAAGATTGGTCCAAAATGGTAAATATCCCCAGTGCAAAGGAAATGTCTTCTAAAGAAAATCAGCTGCACACAGGGACTGGTAACTGAGAACAGCCTGCCTGTATCGAGTGGGGTTAAAAGTCTGAGCTCCTCTTCTGACTAAAGCACAAAGTGCCACATAAACCATCTTGGCAGGAATTCACCCCATGGATACCAGAGGCTGCTTAGAGAAGATTCCTCACAAAAAGGCTTGGACATTCTTCAACATTTACAAATGGCACCTTCCAGGTCACTGCTTCATCTGGGTGTTAGAAAGGGGCAGGTCCTGCTTCTCAGGCTCACTGTTTCCAGTTCCCTCCTGTCACCTTCCTAATGCCTGACAGCACAAAGGAAAACTCCCCTTTCCCCCTTTGTTTCACACTCCACCTTTCCCTTAAAAGTTCCTGAAAGTCCCAGCTGTCTCACTGCAGTCCAAAGTGGTGACAAACACGACAGAAACTACGTGGACATGCGGTGTAAGCAACCAAGGTTCGTACATCAAACTTCTCAGGAATAGAGTGAGAGTGAGGCAGGAGTAGGACTCGGAGCAGCTCAGCTCCTCTGCGATTCCACCTCCATCTAATCTCACAAAGATCACTCTGCTCTCCCCAGGGCTATGTCAGGGTTCCCTGTTACCTTGTAGAGCTTCGCCAGCTTCCTGTTGGCTGTGTCGGTTTTGGTCTCGTCAGAAACTCCTGCTGGCAAACTGGGCTTTGGTCCCAGGACCTGTGAGGGAGAGAAAAATCATTACCAGCCTGTCCAGGAGGATCTTCCTTCCCAGGTGCTCCAGTCAAGAGAATGAGTAGAAGAGAATTCAGAGAATTCATGTAAATAAATTCTCTCTGATTCCTGGCGGTGCAGAGGACAGGTCTGCACTGAGCTGTATTTACACCATGAGCACTTCACACACACCACCCACCCCGCCCTTTCTCCCACACTCCAGCAGGGACAAAAGCACAAAGGGAATAACCTGGAGCATTTCCTCGCGCTCGGACCCCTCCTCGGACACGTAGACCTTGGCGCGCCCGTTGCGCTCGTTGTCCCGGATCCCCTTGGCCAGCACCGTGGCCTTCAGCCGCTCCTGCCGGTTGCTGTCGGAGCCACACCATTGGAAGATGTTCTGGGGGAAGGAGAAAGTCGCTGTCAGAGCGTGACAACACCTCTGGGTGAGACAGCACTCGCCTGGGACTGAACAGTGTCAGTGTGGGGAAAAAAAACTTATGGGAAGGGTCAGACATCTCCTGCCGCTGGAATTCTGCCAACCCTGCCTCTGCTACTCACACTGCCGAGGTCCAGGATGAAGCAGTCCCCGGTGTTGAAGCTGTCCCAGCTGACGGGGACCTCCGTGGCCCGCACTGTCCGCCTGCCTTTGACCTGCAGCAGCCTCTGCACAGTGACCTCGTTGGGGACCACGTGTCTGAAGCCAGAAGCCACACCACCAGCCTGGGGAGACAGGAGCGAGGATTCACACCAGGAACGCAGGGAAGGGTGTATTCCCATGTGTCTAACACACCCTGCCTACCAGAAATCATCCCAAGCTCAAGATTCACTCTCTCTGCTGCAAAAGAGACACTGGGAATTATTTATCACTGCAGGCAACAGGACCCGTGTCAGCCACCCTCAAAAAATGCACAACCAAGTTTAAAAGAACGAAAGTAACAACAAGAGAGTGGGAAATAAACAAAACGGAAGGATCGGGAAAGTCTCACACATGAGATGTGAGCACTTTGCAAGCGTGTGACCTGATATCACTTTCCCTGTGCCTTTGGATTCCTAACAGACACAACTGCTCGACTGCGTGTTTTCACTCCTATCCCGCTTTGCTGTGAAGGCAGGGAGGAGTAACTCCCACTCCTGTTCATCTCCTTTACCAAAACATTGCACATGCTGCGAGGGTGGGCTAAGCACAGAGACTGCAAGGTCAAACTCTTATGCAAGTGGGGAGAAATCAAACCTCCTGGGTGGGCGTTTCTCTTTAACTTTGCTGCTGCTTAAATTCTTTCCAGGTGCCTTGGGACTGTTCTTTCCTCTGCCTCTCGAAGGAAAACAAAACCTCGATTCCTAAAATTTTCTGGGGCTTTCCTTGTGTATTATTAATTCGGCCAAATCTCTCCCACTGGGATCTGCTGTTCTCCGCCCTGTGCAGCTCCAGCTCATTGAAAACATCTGGCTGAGAATAGGTTTTAAGCAACTGGAAAAAGGGCGATTCTCACTCTCCTGGGAACTGGGCAGGATGCCATTCCTTGCAGGCTCGGTTCAGACAGGCACCACACAGACCCAGCCGTCACCCACCTTGTATTTGATGCCGGATTTGAAGTAGCCCAGGAAGGTGGGGGACTCGTGGCCCTGCACCTCACGGTGCTGCACAGCCTTTCCCTGCAGGTGCTCATCCATCTGCACGGTGAAGATGGCAGCGGCCCCACGCTCATCCTGGGAGCTTTCATCCCCTGAAACAGTGAGAGAGACACTGGGACGGGATGCAGGGTCTGCCTGTGCGTCCAGCTGTGCAAACACACGGGGAGAAAGCAGATTTAACTGCGACAAACTCCAAGGATTTAACTGTGACAAACTCCAAGGATTTAACTGCGACAAACTCCAAGGATTTCACTGTGACAAACTCAAAGGATTTAACTGCGACAAACTCCAAGGATTTCACTGTGACAAACTCCAAGGATTTCACTGTGACAAACTCCAAGAGCCTGGGGTTTGCAGCCTGCGGGGAAAGCCCTGGCATGGTACCCTGTGACAGGGACTGCAGAAGGCAGTTAGGAGAGGGGAAAATCCCACTCCCTGATCAGGGGGAACACACCTGACCTCCCTCCTTTCAGGCAGAGAGGATTTCAGCCAGTCCTTTCACCTGAGATCTCGTCTTCCCCGTGAACCTCTGCGGAACAGGGATTTATCTGTCCTATTGACCAGGAAAAGCCGTTTTTAGGAACAGAGGTGGCTGTTCTCTCTGCTGCAGAGACCATGCAAATATCTGAGGTGAGTAGGGCTGCTTACAGCCAGAACTGCATTCTCACTGTGCTGCTTTCTGTTTCCTTGGGTAACATTTTACTGGCCATGGTGCAGTGGGAGGCTCGGGGGTCACCCTGGGCTCCCGGTTCCGCAGGGACACTCCCAGACTCACCCAACCAGAAATGCAGGTCGTACTGCAGGTGCCCGCTGCGCTGCTTGATGGTGTTCAGCACCAGGTAGGAATCCCCGGTGAAGAAGTCTCCGTACAGGTTCTTTGGCACTGGGACCAAATCAAATTTCTCGACCCTCCAGATCTGGAGGCCGGGTTCCTTCCCAGCCTTCAAAAACTCGGCGTGTTCCACCATGGTGACAGGCTGGGGGCGAGACAGAGGATGCTGTTCAGCGTGCAGGGTACAAGGGAGTATTTAAATTAAATTGTTTCTCATCTCACAGGCAAAAAGTGGAAAGATTCCTTTTTTCTCGTGCACTGAGTTTTAAAGGCGGAAAAAAAGGATGAGTGTAGAGAGAATCCCTCTCCATTGCTCAGTTAATTTTCACTTCCACTCACCTCTACTTCCCGGTTACTCCTGACTTATCCTCGTCTAGACTCTGTTGTCTCTCTTGATTTTAATCTCTATATTTTCCTTACTAATTGGTAACTTTTCAGCATGGCACATAACTGAAGTTTGACATTCCAGGCTGTCGGAAAGAAACCCCTTTTGACTCCACAAACGTGATTTACAGGTTTTCTAAAACCAGCTGGGAAATGCTGCGAATATCATCCAAGATTTAGGTAATTAACAGGTTTCTTAAAGAACTTCTGTCCTGACCTGTTACTTTAACTGCTCCCTTGTAGGAATTACATTAATTTACACAACATCCTGTCCTAAGGACATTGCAATTTTGGTTTAATATGTTTATTGCCATACTTGTGCAATATATTAACATAGTGCAATACCCTTTTTTTTTTTTTTAACGAACATAATGAACGCTTTTCTCTGTTATGAAAGAATTCACTTTGGTAATTCTGAAAGGAAACAGAACATTTCTGGTGTGTTGGCAATGAAGTCTGTCCATCGATCACATCACGCCTTTGAGCACTATCAGGTAGCAGGGAAGAAAACATTACAATATTATAGCAGAAGCATTCAGTACTTTGAAAAAGAAGATGGTTCACAGCAGCTGATGGATAAAAGTAAAATATGCTCAGCTTTCAAGGCAGAAATAAAGAATGTTGCAAACTAGAAAGCAAAATAGCAAGTTAGGCACCAAAGTGATTCCTAAGCTGAAATCAAAGATGGAAAAGAATGAACTTTATCATCATGATCCCAGTCAGCCTGACTCCTCCCAAATTCCCACTAAAAACTGGACAAAACTCTGAGAAAGAATTAAAAGAGAGCGACTCCTGCAAGCAGTTGGAAACCCGAAGTTTCTCAGTGTTTAATTGTGGTGTTAATCACTTACCACAGCAGAAAGCACAACAGCTGCTGTAACAACATATCCAAGCCCTGCCACAGACATGGAGCTGACACAGTTCAGCTCCAGAGCCATTGCGCAGAAAACGGTGAGGGAAAGAAAATTGAGGTCCTTTCTGCCCATTTCTAGGAGCAAATGGGCTTCTCCTCCCTGCTCCTGCCGAGGCTGCGGGGAGTCCCAGCTCCTCCGGCTGCTGGGAAGATGAAGGGCAGAAGCCAATCTTTTATCGGGGACAAACACACCCACCCCCTCGGCAGCACAGGGGCGGGTCGCGTTTGTGCAAACAATCCTGCTGGAATCGCGGAGCCTCCGCAGAGCCCGGCAGGCACCGACCCCACACAATATGGGATCCATTACCAACAGCGAGGGTCGGGCCGGCCAAACAGCCCCGCGCGGCGCCAGCGGCACAGGCAGAAATTAAGAGACACCAGCAACAGAGGCAAGGTCCTGTCAGCCCAGAGCTGATGAGACACAGGAACAGCACGGCTGCTCCAGCTGGCACAGGATGCAGGGAAAGAGATTTTGGAGAAGAAAAGCACTGAAAGGACTCGACTGAGCCACCTGAGCACGGGGGGAATGCACCCTCAGCTCCCTGGAGTGGTCACAGGAGCAAAGTTCAGCCCCTGCTTTGCACCTGAATGAACCTCCACGCAGCCACTGTCAGAGGGACAGCTCGGGAGGGTTTGGGGATGCCCTGATGGATTTCAGCTCCCAGGTTCACAACAGAGCGTTCAGGTAGGTGACAGAACAAAAGCTCATTCAGTAACTCAGCCATTTCACAACCAAGTGTTTCTGAGGGTGTAGCAACACCCTGTGACAGGAGCGCAACAGCCACCAAACCCACTCAGCCCAAAGGAATCACAACAGGGCTGACTGCAGCACCCCAACAATCTGCCACCAATAAAGGGATTATTCTTCTAAACGTCTCACGCTTCAGCAAGTTCATCTAGCGCATTTTCCAAGTGTTTGCAGGGAGTGAAGAGTGCAGGAAACTCTCCCTGTGGCCCTCAGGAACGGAGCAGCCACACAACGTGCGGCTGTGCTGCTGCCGGGCTCTTTTGCTCTCAGCACACGCGGGGAGAATTGCTGACAGGCCCTGTCAGAATCTCTCAGAAGCTGCTTAAATAAGGGGCCAAACCCTCCACCCTCCACAACAAAACTTGCACGAAGGAAAGAGCAGACCCTGCTTTGGGCTCTCCATGAGGGTATTTTCTTCCCCTCTCTCCTGAGAACACTCTGCTGCTCTCTTGTCCAAGCTGATGCATTTTAATTTGAAATGTCACCTTGGCAATGTACCTTTGAAAATTTCACTGGAAACTCTCAAACTGAAACAGACAATAAAAACAATGCGCTAGTCCTGCTGGTATTTCTGATCTCTCCGAAGGAAGTTCAGAGTGTCAGAGGTCCAAGCCAGTGAAAAACATGTTGGAACCTTGACTCCATGGAAGGCAGCTGTGAAAGGCCTTGGCAGCCGCAGCAAACCCAAACCAAAATGACTGGGTTGCATAACATTAGAAAGAGATGGGTCTTTTCCAAATGGAAAAATACTCTGGACTTTTTATTACTGAATTAAATACCTGTACAGTGCCACACCTGGCCAAACCTCACAGGCCGAAGGCTAAAAGGCCCAGGATAATGTTCTTTGTTAACATCCCCCTGTAGGATATGTTATAATCTGCAGATAGGATGTTTTTGAAAAACAATTTATTTAGTCTTCTAATTAATTTGGCGTTTTGTAAGTCCAAGCTTGCGTTGCCAATGAGCTGTAATATGTAAATACGGACAAAAAACTGAAAGAAGGCCGCAGTGCATAAATTGTATATTATAGTGTTCTTTCATAAAATTAATTAATCTGAGCCATTCCTGGAGGGAGTAGGTGTAAATCTACCCCAACAGCTGGTTTGGGTTATCCCTGCTGGCAGCAAGTGCTGCATTGTTAAATCAAGCCCCAGAAATGTTTGCTCTGGACCTCGTTCTGAGGGCATTTGCCAGCTGAGATCGCCAGGGCCCTACTGGAAAGGAGATCCTGATGGAGACATGGAAAACGGGTCCCTTTCAAGCTGCTGTCAATGGAAGTGTCCAGCTGAGTCCCAGAAAGGCGCTGTGCACAGCCAACGTCTTATGCAAAGGAAAGCTGTTTAAGGAAAACAGGGAAAGGGCTTGGAATACAGGAGCTCAGCGCAGATGGATCAGCTAAATGACACTTGGCTGCAGAGCGATGAAAACAAGAACTTAGGGAAATTAGCCCAATGGTTTGAGCAACCACTGGAAGACAACAAGTTCATTATGGTCTCCAGATGTGCAGTCACACCAGCAGGACAGGCCAGCCTGGGAAAGCCCTGGATGGAGTCTGGGCTGCAGGAACCATCCCAGGGATTTGCTCCTGGGCGCCCCACAGGGAAGGTGACACTGGGACGTGAGGGAAGCGCACGGTGACCGACGTGTCTGGCCCACACAGCAACGGCAGCGCGGAGCTGCTGCTCCCGGGAAGGGTGGAAGGATTTCCGAGGCTGGAAAACAGCAAGTTAGGTACCAAAATGATTCCTTTTTGCTTCAGGGGAAAGGCCAGAAAAGGCAGAGAGGTCCCTGTGCTCAGCAATCCCAACACGGCTGCGCATCCTCCCGGTTGTGCGAGCCCCGACTGCTGCTGCTGCTTCCACCGCCCCGATCCGGGACTCAGCTCTGGTCTGTCCTGGTGTCCAACCCCAAACACCTTCCCCATTTCCATCCTTGTAACAAACAGCTCTCTCTGCCTCCCTCCCTCAATTCCTCACTCCTGCTCTGCTCACTCGTCCGTCACAGCCACCCCGTGCCACAAAGCAGCACTTGGGTCGTTTGTCTTTATTCTCCTCCCAATTTCTGCCAAGGAGCTGCCAACCATACCCAGCACAACCACACCGAGCGGAATGTCCAGTTCCCTTCAGGAAAAACCTGCGGACACTGAGCCTGGAATCTCTTACTGCACCTCATCACACTGCAAAATCCATCACAGCGAATAATTAATGTGTGTCCCCCAAATCAAATATGCTCTCGCATCTGCACGTCTACCACCACATAAAGCTTAATGATGTATCTAAAGTAACTTTCTACGAAATAATATCACCCAATACTCACAGCAGGACAAAAAGAAAATCAGTATTTCGTTCAGCAACTGGCCACTAACAAGAGAAAAACGAGCACAACATTTTTTGGGAGGCCCAGTTAATTTGTAATAATTTGTGGCAACTCACACCTGAGTATACCCACAAATACAGTCAGGGCTTACCTGCACGGGGCTGCTCAGGAAAGCTTGGCTGCATTAAATGAGACAGAAACAGGGACAGGCCACATCCCCACGTGGCTGTGCTCATTTGCAGCTCCGGCGTCGGCTCGTGATGGGTTCAGATAATTTGTCTAAATTTGCTGCGTAAACAAAACCCACACAGGAAGGGCTGCAGCCAACACAACATTTCACCGCAGAGCATCTGAACCACCTGCTGCTCACTGCTGGACCAGTTCCTGCCTTTCTACATGGCAAAGGCTGTATTTTTTATTTTAACAGATGACACTTGCAGAACATCAAAACACCACTTGCAAATACAGACTGAATTTCTTAAATGTGAGGAGAACAGTAAATCTGAGTAGAGTCTGTATCCACACCGCAGTCATGCTGCAAAAATGCCCCTTGTGCACCAATCCTTGTACCTTGGGGGCAAACATTTGCATTTCCACCTATCCAACTCTCTCTATCCTTTTATTTATTTGCCAAACATTTCCTGGAGAATATGAACTCCAAATAAATAACAATATACATCCTCAAAAAAGAAAGTCTCCCATATCTCCCATCATTCCAGACCTCCTATACCAAGTGCCAGAAGAGGCAAATCACCGCTGCGTTTCTGCTGCAACAACAGGAAAACCCTAAATCCTTGTTTTGCAAGAGGCAAAGGGGTATAATCCTCCTGGCACCGTCAATCCGAGGAAATCTGCAGGTTGTACTGGCCGCAGTAACACCCTGCATTCCCCAGGTCTGAAACAGTGACACCGGAGAGACCACACAAACAAAAACCCCAAGAAAGTTGTTTGCTCGCTTCAGGTTCAGCTCTTTGTGCACTTTGGGCACAGTCTGCACTGTCTGACTGCCCACGAAGCCGTTTCTGTATTCTCTGATCTGCTGCTGCCCCCTCAAAACCCTGATGAATTTACAAAGATTGTGAGAGTCAACAGCACAGGATCACTCGAGTCCTGACAATCCCAAACTCATGATGCTGCTGAACATGGAGAAAGTTCAGCACAGGATCCACGGCGATGACAGCACACCCTGAAAACGGAAATATTTGTTTATTCCTCCAGCCTCCCTGCCAAACCAGTATAGAATATCAATAATTCTTCAGTAAACCATTGAAAATAACTCTGGCAGGACTTCAGCTTCGTTACCAAGGGGACGAGCATTGAAAAATATCTGAAGTGATGGATTAGCTCAGTTTTCAGTCCCTAGAGAGCCCTGAATTCATTTATACACAAAACTAAACCCAACCCCTTTCCTTCCATCCCTTGATGAAGCCAGTAAACAAAGCTTATTTAGGATAAGAAAAAATTGGCACGGGAGAACCTCCTCCTACCCCAGCCATGGTGACTCCATGGACTATTTCAGCTCCCTACTTCAGCAGCACAATTAATGGCATTTCCAACAGAAAAGCCACAAATCCAAAAAAAAAAATCAAACCGAGTTGCCTAACTCAGATCAAGAGTCCAGGACACGAAGTCCGGCATTAGCTGTACGACTGGCAAGTAGGTTTTCTGCATTTGTTAAGTTAAAATTCCTACTAAACCACTTCAGCAAATTAGAAGGCCCAGCAGATTTGAGTATTGTTCACTTTTTCCAGCTGTTTGTTTGCACTGTGAGTCACAGCAGCTCTATTCTGGTCTCGTACCTTTGGAACACAACCCACTCAGTAAACACGGAGCTTTCAGCCCCGTGCACCCCGGCACAAAACTTCGACACAAAAACCCGGGTTTCTTCTCAACTGCAGTGATGTAAATTGGGGAGAATATTCCTTCCACAGGAGAAAGCTTTGGAGATTAGACAGGTCTGCCGTCTGAAACACAGCCAGGCAAATCTGCTGATGGAATCAGCTGGTCGAGAGCCCTGCCTTGAGCATAAGTGAGAGCTGAATCATGCACTTAAACACACACAGCACAGGCAAGGCTGGCTCGCTGGAAACCACCGACCACTTCCATTCACTGGGGAGCAAAAACAAATCCTGAATTATACTCCAACACAAATCATTGTTCAGTGCTGAAAAAATATTTAAGGAGCGCTTATGTAACACGTAAGACATAAACCAGCAGATTAAAATATGACTACCTCCCCAAATGATGTCCCAGAGCGAGCTGCTGGTGACAGCCAGAACACATTCAGGGAGGCAGTGAAGACATGCCTGTGGTCAGCTGTGGGGAAGTGACACAGATGTTCTTCCTCCAGTCTCCAGGTCCTGCCTGTTCAGGGGAAATCATCTGCAACTTTATGCAAACTCTTGTTCCCCAGAGAACAAGCTGATACATTCCTCTGCAGCACAGGAGGTGTTCAATCCGCGATCCGTAGCCCAAAGAGGAACAGAGCAATACGTTATTGCCAGAGAAAGGCTGGAAACCGGAGAGACGGCCTAAAACAAACCCAAAAGGGAAGCACGGAGCGTAGCTGTGCTCTGCTCGGGCAGCACCAGGCCCAGGCAAAGGCGTAAAGGACTGAGGAGTCACTGCTGCCCCTGGGACAAGGGCAGGAGAGGTTCAGGCAGGCGGTAGGGTTGAGTGTGAGTGAGTAAAAAACACAAAAATTAATTTTGCTAATGCCACAGTGACACGTCACAGCAGGTCTGGGTGTCACCACAGGGCTAGTGGGAGTCCATCAGATCCTGCCTTCCACTTCAGCTCCACACAGAATTCAAATTTCCACATTAAAAGCCTCCACAAGACACGAAGCAACTCAGGATTAACAAAAATGAGTTCACTTAATACACCTTCAAAACCAAGGTGCTCCTTCTAGATCAGACAAGGAGCGGAACGTGAGGCTGAGGGTCCCAGGCTCCTGTGCTCGCCTGCTGGCAGGCACAGTCACACACCTGGGTGACCAAAAACTTCCTCCAGTGCTGCCCCAGCACACACAAGTTACGCCAACTTCTGCACATCTCCACCACTCTTCTCTTCGGGGGGGACAGGACTCCCCCACTTCCCCATTTCCCATGAAGGGGCTTCCTTCACAAACACCAACTGGCAGGTGAATCAGCGTGAAAAGGGAATTATCAGCGCTCCCTCTCCATTTTGTCCCCGTTCTCCTGGGACAGGCGGGTGTGGCCAGGGTGTTAATGACTGCGGCTGAACACCCAGAGCTTCTCGGGCTGTTCCCAGCTCCGGAGCAGCGAACCCAGCCCGCGGGAGCAGCACCGCCCCGGCAGCAGCAGCAGTGCCGGAGCAGCGGCTCCCATCCCGCCGGGCACAGCCACAAGAGGGCAATGCTCTAAACACCATGCCAGAATCATCCCTTCTCCCTCGCAGCTAAGTGCTTAACAGAAAAGGGTTCAATTTTATTTCATTTATAGCAGGATCCGGGCTTTGGTGTGCAGGAAGCACAAGCATTGTCAGAGCAGAAAGCCTGAAAGAAAAGAAAGTCCTGCCGGTGGCAGCGCTCGCTGCAGCAGCCTCCGTCCATCTTGAGAGATGCCGGGTGATTCATTTCCTCCGCTCTTTTATAGACGCTGTTTTGAATCGGAGCTGGGCTTTTACTGCGTGTGGAAACACTGAGTAAATAACATATGTTTAAGCTTTGCGTTTGGACAGTGTCCCGCTGCCTGACTGCCCCAATACAGACACAAACAGTTGTTTCTCCCCCTCCAGTTGTGCTGGGACCTCAGCTGAGATGGGTTCCAGCTCTCCAGGTTCTCAGTAGGAGGTGAATGAGGAACAAAAAAGAGAAAAGGAAAGACCAAAACCACAGTCTATAGTCAGAAAAGAACACTGTGAAACAGGCAAAAGGAAAAAATATATAAATCTTCAGAGTCCATACCATCTAACCCTTCCATCCGGACACCATCACATCCAAAATTTTCATCACAAAAACCTGACAACCCGGAATATCCCGACTGAGGATGCAGCTGCTCACCAAGCTGGAAAAACTGACAGAACTAAAATAAAGGTCGTTCTCCAGAGGGCAGTGAGAGTCCCAGAACACCAACCAAACCAACCACTCCCAGCGCCACCAGGCTCCCTGAGGGCCCCTGACCCGGCCATTCCAAGCTGGCATTTCCAGACAGCCCAGCACTGCAAAGCAGCCCAGAGCTCTGTTGAACTCCACTAATGCCAGAGCTCCATTTAACCTTGCAAATGCATCATTAGTGGATAATCAGAGATAAACACCCGGCCATCCTGCTGAGACAGGCTGAGACTGCCTTTCCTAACTTCTCCGACGACACTTTCCCTCCCTGAGCAGGTGTGAATGACTGAGGTGACATTTAATAATGGGCACTGTCTGACCCGATTTTGTCTTTGACGGGATTTTTCAGTGTTACATTATCAGGCAGTGCCCCGGATCCATCCCCGGATCAGCAGGGTGCACGCACGGCCGGACACCGCCGGCCCCGGGCTGTGCAAGCGAAGCATTCCCGGCATTTCGCCGCTGCCACGGGCACATCCAGCGGCGCAGCGGAACCTGCAGGGGAGGACTCGCTGCTGCTGGGGCACCCAGAGGCACCCAGCGGTGTCTGAGAGCTGCTAACACAGCTGATGAATCCGGCAATTGGTGCCGTTTGCTATCAGGGTGTAGGACACAGTGTAAATATTGAAAATGTGCCAGCGCCTGGCACTTCCTGGGAAGCAGCGATGAGGCAGAGGCAAAACCTCTGAGAGCCAGGCCTGGTGCACACACAGCGCTCGGACACTCCCACGGCCGGTTCAGTATCTTTGTGCTCCTTACCGAAACACCCGAGCGAAGCTGCAAGTCAGAAACCCCTGATCAGGACGCTTCCCGGCTGCCAGAGTCACAAGGACAGGCCTGGGCACTCTCCCGTTCTCGTGTTTGTGCGAACATCAGCCGGGGGCAGCGCAGAAGCAGCGGGACAGCCCTGCTGAGCCCGGGGCTGTCTCCGGCTGCGTTCCCTCTCCCCGCGGCTCTGTGGAGCCTCCTGCAGTAAAACCCCTCCCGAACTGCCAAACCCGTTCCAGCTCGAGAGCTGTGCGCTATCCCCACCTAGGGAGCTCGTGTCTGACACGCGAAAATAGCTCCAGCACGGCTCTGAGAGCTCCGGCAAGTTTAGTGCTTTTATGGGAAAAGAATTAATCATCCAGAGCATTTCTTTCCGATTCCCTTAGGCTTCTTAGTGTCTGAAGTGATTAATTAATGATTAAGAGACTGAAAAGACACACACTCGAACTAATGCTGTGAGAAGCGGAACAAATGAAGTGACAGCGGTACACAAAGAGCTGCACAAAAGCTTCACAAAAAAAGGTAACTTGAGGTTTTCTTCCTCTTGCAAAACCTCAGTGGCTTCTGAAAGCCACTGCACAAGAAATCTTTTGAGTCTTGAGTTTAAAAAGATCCGAAAGAGATTAGAAGTAAACATATGAAATATGAAATACACAATTTTCTTTTCAGCTGAAATTGCTAGAAGGGATATCAAATACCTGGTCCGGAGAACCAGACGATCAGTAACCAACAGCAATAATACAAAGCTTGTTACAGACAAATTGCCCATACCAGAATCTTCTGCCTTTTCAGGAAAAACATTTGACAATAATCAGGCAGAGGCAGAGACACACTCAGAACTCGATTATTCACATGATAATTCCCGAGTGCTGTGGACGGGAACAGAAAACAAGAGCAGCTGCTTCTCTCCAGGCAGCAGTTACTGTGCCCAAGCTACTTCAGAGCTGTGTTTAACCATGTTCTGCTTTACTGCAACAAAGCTGCAACATCGATCGCTTCAGCTTAAAAAACTTTTAAAAAGTTTCTTTAGGCCTCAGGATTCCAAAGCAAAACAGGGGAATAGTTGGTTTGTGAAGCTGCACATTTCTGTCCCAACTCCTCTTTCCCATCCATGCCTCTCAGTAGCAACAGCAGCGTCTGGGACTGGGATTAAAATGGAAAGCTTGTATTTGTGAGTGAGCTGGAAGCAGATATAAACCCTGAGCACCAAACACGTCACAGGGCTATTTTAAAAACTGTTTAGTTCCCACAGGAATCCTGTAAAGCACCCAAACACACAACAAAAAAGTTATTTCATCTGCATTTGGGATGGGGGAAAGCACTGGCTCAGTGTGGGCCGGCAGCTGAGCCTGCTGCTCCTTGTCCCGGGGGCTCGGCGGCACTGCTGCCCTCACCACCACCGCTGGACGTGGCTGCAGCACTCCCAAAATTACATAAAGCACGACAAACCCAGCCCTGTCCTGGAACACATCAGGCAGCCGTTTAGCCAGAGCTGGCAGCAATCCCCCCGGTAACATTATCAGAGCCATGAACCCGGACTGCAGAGTGCTCCCATCCCCGCTCTGGTGATGAAAGGAACAAATTCACAACGTGTTGGATTTGTGCCTGCAAAATCCAAGTTAAACCAGCACCAGCAGTAGCGTTTTTGCTTTGTCACCCTTCTGGCACTCAGAAGCAGCCAAAGATTGATGGCTGGTTCAATTTCCCCACTGTTCCCCCCACAGCACTGGAATTTCATCCAGCCGGAGAAAGCCTCCACTCTGCCAAGAGCCAGAGTCGTTCCCCTGGGGACACTGCAGGTACTCAGCTCTCGCTAAAACTCATCTGAACTCTCGAACAACCACTGGAAAATCTCTCCCTCTCTTTAAACATTTAATATTTCAGATGCTCACCATCCACCCACATCACCAGCGAGGTGTAACTAAAGTTCCCACTGTCTTCATGCGGAATTCGAGTGAAATCCTTGGAGCTGGACTTCCCACCGCTCCAGTGGACACTGGCACCCTGGGCCAGCATTCCCATTATCCGCTCAGAGCTGGACAGAGCTCAACCTGAGCCTGGAACCCCATCCAGCCCGGGCAGTGGGGCGGGCAGGGAGGCGGCAGCGCCCATCCCATGGAGCAGATGTTAAACGGGGCTGACTTCTGCTTCTCTCTGCTCCTGCACAGGCTAAGCCTCCATCTCCCACCTCTCTGCAGCAGAAACTATGGAATAAACTGTCTCGTGGGCCAGAGAAACCAGCTGTAATAGCCTGTGAGAGAGCCATTCCTCAGGTTTCGCTTCGTTTTTCCAGATGTTACAAGGTGTTCTGCAAAACAGTTTGAGAAACCCAAAGGAGGAGAGGCATCTAAGGAACCCCCACCCCTCTGAGTCCCGAGCAGGACACCCT
Source organism: Pomatostomus ruficeps (assembly GCA_013400735.1). NCBI lineage: Eukaryota > Metazoa > Chordata > Aves > Passeriformes > Timaliidae > Pomatostomus > Pomatostomus ruficeps. The sequence continues at coordinate 96,524 of VYZT01026558.1, forward strand.
GAGCTGAGCCATGCCATACTCCCACAAAGGAAATAAAGGAATTTTTTTTTTTTTTGCCGATAAACTTGCATCATGCAGAGTTGGTAGTGGAAAATGGAAATTGTAATGATCAGTAAGAAAAATAAGAGACTTAAGGGGAAACAATGCTAGTATCATCCTTGTTAGCAAAGTCGGATTTTTTACATCCAAAAGCAAATAACATTCAAAGCAGTTTTATTCCAAGAGGGATCTACTTACTAATGAGGCCTCCTTGAAACAAGTCATCCCCATAACTTTTTTTTTTTAAACACTCTTCCTAGGAAACATTTTAAATATGTTTTCAGTGTCTACATTTTTTGAATTTCTATTCAAACAGAGCTTTCAAACATTCTTCCCCCAGGCAAAGAACAAAACAAACAAGCCCCCACTGTTCCCGTCACTGCTTTCACCGGCGTTCCCAGGCGCACCGGGCTTGCGGGGGGCTCCTCCGCGCCCCCGGCCCCGCGGGACGGGAGCTGCTCCCGCCGAGCTCGGGCAGATCCTCGCGGATGCCGCAGGAAAGCCCCGGGACGGGACCCGGGACCCCGGCCCCCTCCCTCCGTCCCTCCGAGCCCCGTTCCCTCCGCCCGGCCGTGCGGCCAGGAGCCGGGGGAAGCCCCGGCAGCCGCGCCCGGCCCTACCTGGTGCTGGCACTCGCGGGCAGAGGCAGCTGCGGGGCCGGGCAGGGCCGGGCAGAGCCGGGCAGCCCCAGGGGCGGGACCCGGAGCTCCCCCGCCTCCGCCCGCCTTCCTGGGCGCGGCTGCGACACGGCCGGGACACGGGCACGGGGACCCCGGCACGGCTCACCTGGCCACGGGGACCCCGGCATGGGGACCCTGGGCACGGGTACCCCGGCACGGCTCACCTGGCCACGGGGACCCCGGCATGGGGACCCTGGGCACCTGGACCCCGGCACGGCTCACCTGGGCATGAGTACACCGAGCACCGGTACCCCCGGCACCGGGACCTCGGCACGGCTCACCTGGGCACGGGGACCCCGGCATGGGGACCCTGGGCACCGGGACCCCGGCACGGGTACCCCGGGCTCAGTCAGCCTCAGCACGGCTCACCTGGGCACGGGTACACGGAGCACGGGGACCCCGGGCTCAGTTAACCCGGGCACCCCGCAGCAGTGACACCAGACACGATGCTGGCACCGCCCGTGCCCTCCCTGGTCCCAGCAGCGCCCGCAGCTGCCCAGCCCCTCGGCCACCCGCGTGTTCCCGCAGTCCTCGCACGGCCAGGTCCCTCCTGCCCTTGCAGTGCCACCAGGGAGCCGGGCAGGAGGCAGAGGCCGTGGCACAGCGGTGCCAGGACCCATCGCCCCGGGCAATGCTCACCGGCCAGTCCAGGGGACACCGGAGCTCCATAGCCTTGCTCTCCTCTCGCTGCTGCTCCCGAGGGCACGGGGAGGGTGCCGAGGCTCCGAACAAAGCCGCCCTTCTCTCCGGGCCGTGGGAGGCTCGGGCCGTGCCCTGTGCCGGGACGCGGGGCCGGGACTCGGCCCTTTCTGGGCACCGGCAGGAGGTGAGGGCAAAGCGAGCGCTGCGAGCCCACAGCTCCCACGTGCTGAGCACACTCAGGGCAAGGGCTCTGCCCGTTTGAGGGGGATAAACGCCTTTTCTCTGAGCTCTGGTTCGCCCATTTCCAGCTCTGCATGGCCACAGCCTCTCTTCCCAACTCATCCTTCTCCACTTTTCTTCCAAATCTTTAACTTGAATGTCTGTATGCTGAGGTTTGTTCTCGTCTCTGGATGTTACCAGCTTTTTCCTGGCTTTATCCCTGGCAGACTGATATTCTGTTTAGCTGGGATTTTCCTTGTGTAAGACGTTGCTCTAACTGGCAAATATTTCCCTTTTTTTTTGACATATTGCTCTCAGCTGCTGGGATAAGTTTGTTTCTGACCCATCTTCCCACCTCTTCAATTGCAGATAATGTTTGAATGATTTGTTACATGAATTTCATTGTTTGTTTTTATAACTTTGATGCAGGTATTGGTATGTCCACACCAAAGCACACGTACAGGGGCCTGTGGTGCAGCCTCCTGTGGATGACAGCCATCAATCAAACATCACTCAGGATACAGTGTGGGGTGTCCCAATAATCCACATGGTCTGGGAGGTGTCCGTGTCCCTGTCCGTGTCCGTGTCCGTGTCCCTGTCCGTGTCTGTGTCCATGTCCCTGTCCGTGTCCGTGTCCCTGTCTGTGTCCATGTCTGTGTCCATGTCTGTGTCCGTGTCCGTGTCCCCGTGTCCATGTCTGTGTCCATGTCTGTGTCCCTGTCTCTGTCCGTGTCTGTGTCCCTGTCCGTGTCCCTGTCTGTGTCCATGTCTGTGTCCCTGTCCGTGTCCGTGTCTGTGTCCATGTCTGTGTCCCTGTCTCTGTCCGTGTCTGTGTCCCTGTCCGTGTCCCTGTCTGTGTCCATGTCTGTGTCCCTGTCCGTGTCC